>JAQQSK010013803.1:0-11356 GCA_028658325.1 Potorous gilbertii
GTCTTTTCCAGAGACTACAGTGCTGGACCCATAATAAGTTCTTGCCCTGGTGAGAGTCCTTGAGGCTTAAATCGGACAAGTCCATGAGTTCGAATCCTGCCTCTACCACTTGCCATCTCTATGAATTTAGGTACATCACTTCATTTCTCTCTGGGTCTCAGTTTCCTTAATTGCAAAATGATGGTGCTGAACTAGTTGATCTCTAAAATTTCCTCAAGCTCTAAATCTATGATCCTATATAGCTTAACTATATTAAATACTTGCAAAAGCTTGCTCTTAGGGATAAAAACAAAAAAACTATTTATTGCAAACCTTCTAAACTCTAGTCCTATGGCTTTGGGATGGGAGTGGGAAGTACTCAGCAAAGTCACAAAGTGAAGGTCTCAATTTAGCTTGTAGAGCTGCTAAAGTACAATCACCTGATCTTCTTCATACATTAATATAAATAGAGATGGATTCACTTTTATTTTCTTCCTTTAAAATAATAATAGAAATAAGATGCAGAGATTTTTGCTTTTGACCAGTATAGTTCTTGCAGTAACAAAGAAATACCACCTAAAGACAAGTATATCTCTTTCTCTATGACTGATATAAAAGACTATAAATGCCATAAGTTTTAGTCCTAGTGTTTCAATAAAGAAAATTTTATTATCTGTCCTGGAAATCTCGCTGAAAAGTGAATTTTTTTTTAAAACAGAAAGAAAGGATGTTATCAAAGCACACAAAGTATCTAAATTCACAACCTTTAATTCTATATTCTTCTTAGTTACCTAGCTTCCTACCTCATTTGCTATTTGATCTATCTTAGGAATATAGACAATGTTGAGTTTTCTATCTGTACATTAAAATTCCTCTCATTTCATGGATTAATATTATGGTTACAGTAGGTTCTTTTTTGTTCAAGGTGTCTTAGAGATATTTAGTACCTTGAACCAAAAGCACACATCTCTTAACCTCCATATATTTTTCCATAGCATAAATGGACTCATACATACTGTCTACTAAATAACTACACAATGGTCAGGAGAATATACTAATACCATAGGACAACTGAATATAAGAAACAAAAGTCCCCAATCATCAGTAGAATGTATCAACTATAAATTCATACTTGAGGAAGGTGAGAAGTGTAGAATGTAGCCAATGGAGATGGATCACTCTCTCAGTATCATCAACAGGTAATGTCTGAGTTGTTGCAACTCCAGGTAGCATCTGTCCACTCAAGTAAAATAACATGTCATATATGGTTTTATTGTATCTTGCAAAGTCATCATTTGATTTTTTTTTGTTTATTGAAGCTGATAATTCTCCTTTAGACACATCCCTAGGAAAAATAATGCGTTTTAGTTTTAAGCAAAAAAAAAAAATGTTGCCTTAAAAACCAACCCAACCATTTTCTATATTTTAGCAAATTTAACAAATAAAATTATTATATTTATTGTGTGCATTTATCCATGCCTAGGCCTATGTTTCAAATGATGTAAGGAACTCAATTTATGAGAGAAATACCTCTACCAATGAAGCAACTCATCTGCCATTTATCATCTTGAAAAGATTCCTGTAACACTGAGAGCTTATGTTTTGTTCTGGGTCACACCATTACTATGTGTCAGAGGTAGAACTTGAACTCTTGACTCAGAGACCTAACCTGTTCATTGCAATTAACTGCTTTCAAACATAACTAAAAGATAACATAACATAAAAATCAGATTTAGTACAGTTTTGCTATGATCAGCAATTATTTGCATTAAAGCATTTTTCTATACATTTGAAATGTCTTATTTTAAATATACACTACCACTAAATGTAATGGTCAAGCTTAGAGTTGTGAAAATCACTGTTGAGTTGAGCCAGAACTGGGCAAAATTCCACAAGTTGATGTGTCTCGCAACTTCAAAAGCAAGCGCAGAGAAAAGCTACCAAAAGATGAATTATAATTGAAACCAAAAGGATGACAGAAAAATGTGTGTTAGCTGGAGAAAAAGTAAGAAATGAGCACTCAAAGATGAGGCAGTAGGAACACAGGAAGAAAGTAATGGATAGAGTATATGAAAGGTGATTGAGTTCAAGGCATGGTTTCCACAGGGCTTCAGGGAACTTCAAGATCAGCATAAGTTGAAGGTAATATAATAGTTAGAAAAACTAATGGAATTGTGGACTGTATTAAGAGAAGCACAGAATCTAGAACTAAAGAAACAACAGTCTGACTGCATCTGAAGTACTATATTGATTTTAAAATGATACATTTTATGAAAAACATTAATAATCCAAAAATCTTCCAAAAGGGGTTGACCAGGGGGTCAATGACTTCAAAATAATGACACATGGAGAATGATTAAAAGAACTTAGAATGTTTAGACTGGAGGTGTCTTAAGGGTGAAAATAATGGATTTCGTTGAGTATGTGCAGGTCTGTTCAGTGGAACAGATATTAGATTTGCTCTATGTGGTTCCAGGGGACAGAACTGTGAGCTCTGGAGAAAAGTAGATTGGGTCTCAACGTGTTGGGTCTCAAGCTCTCAAACAAGTCACAAGAGTCCAAGATACAGCTGACCTTTATGACTAGGGTGCTGGACCCATAATAGGTTTTTGCCCTGGTGATTGAGGCATTTTCCTTTAAACAATGTGGAACTGATCTCCACTAAGGTTCTGATGCCTAATTGTGACATGAAGAAATAATATAGGGTTTTCAAAAGCATTATCTCTGATAACTTTTGTCAAGCTAGACAGAATTTGAATAAAATCCTGTTGGTGACTGAATGGTTAGCATCTGAGATACATTAATAAAGATCTGTCATCAAGTTGACCAGAGCAAAGATGTTAAAAATGAAGCCTGAAGGTCTGAACCAGATCAAAATGTAATTGGAAAATATTAAACAAAAAGTACAATAAAATTAGATAATGTTAGTATGTGGTTTTCTAAATCAATCTGTGCCCATGGGGATCCTTATGTATACTTTTGTCACTTCTGTTTTGATTTGAGTTTAATACCTTGACCAGAAGAGAATGAATTTTTCAGCCACTGCAGTTCTCAAAGACTATTAAGTTATAGTGTTGAAGGGCGAACTGGCAATATAAACTTCAAGAAGTAAATCCCTAATGGTAGAATTTTAAACAGTAGGAACAGATATGGAGGGAATATATTTGAGAAGAGGATGCCATTCTCTGTTTCTCACATCACCAGAGAGGTTCATAAAGCCACTTTATTACACTAAAAGGTCCCAATCATGGACTGTTAGATTTGGAAAAGAATTTACATATTACTAGTTACAATTGCTCATTTAACAGATGAGAACTCAGAGTGGTTAAGTGAGTTGGAAAAGGTCACACAGCTGGTGAGGAGTAGAATAATGGAAAATAGAAGTATTTATGTATGCTAAGCAACATGGTTGAATTCATATTAGATATTAATGTGTATTTGCATATATAATTTTATTAATCTGCTTAAGGATAATTTTATATTTTATTCATTTATTCTATAGTATCTAAATAATTTTGTTTTAAATTCTCACTATGGTAAGTTTGTATTCATTATATTAGTTCAACATAGTAACTGTATAATCATAATAATCCTCACCTTCTTATACTCTCCGGAACAGAAATAGGATTGAGTCCTTGAGCCCAGCCAAAGAGACTAAACCACGTCTGAACTGCAGTTACAACTTTCTCAAAAAATGGATATTCCTTTTTGTCTTCATCAGGAAAAAAATACTGTCCCTGTTTCACACTCACATATTCATTGTCTTCTGTCTTTGGTTTTTCATTTCCTTGCAATGCTAAATTTTCACATATCATATCAATGCCTAAAAATTTACAGGTATTTGTTAAGAATATTTCATTTCCTTCAACAAACATATCATATTTATGGAACATATCAAAAGTTAGCAAAGCCCCCTCCCCTCAAAAAGTTAAAACTGTTGATTAACTGCATTACTTATATCCAAAGGTAGGAATTGATTTCATTGATTGCTACCAATACTGTTAAGTTATATTATTTAGTAAAATATTATTTAACAGAATTTGGTTCATATGGCAAGGTAGAGATTTTATTGTCTCCATCTTAATATAATTTATTCTTAGCTTACTTAGTAGAAATTTTGAACCACTTAACACTGTCTGGGAAACAAGATATTTTGAAAAGTTTCAAACAGAAGTGATGTAGAAACAAACACATGGATTTTAACTGAGAGAATAACACTTTATTCTTGTGAAATATCTGATGAGAAAACATTTTCACTAAAGAAAGCTTCTCACTTTCCTGAAAATATGTTAAATATCTATAAAATTCTTATCAGGAGAAAACATTAATTAAAACACCAATGCCAGAAACAATTCTTTCAGATACACAAATACTTCCATTTTAACTAAAATAATATTGCATTGGGCTTATTAAGAATCATTTCAAATACAGTAAAATGTCAAATACTGTATTTGAAAACATCTGTCTATGCAAAACATACTGAACTTAATTTTACTTGGTTCAGTTCAAAGAAAGAATTATAGTCAATGCCTAATTATCCACATTCAAGTAGAATAGCAGAAATTATACACAATACCAAATAATACATTTTAGATCTTTCAAATTAAATATGTTTATTATTGGAAAGTCTTATATATACACACAGAGTCATATTCTGTACCTGGTCCTCTTCAATAGAGATAATCCATAGAAGAGACAGCCCATCTGGGAGGGATAGACAATTAACCATAATTTTTTTTGAACTACAATGGTTAGGCAAGCTGTATCACAAAAATGAGTTTACAAATTTAAAGTTACATAAATCTGGTTTTAGAGGTAAACAATATCTTTATAACATACTGAAAATGGAGTCTTGATGGAGCATTTCAGACTCAGTAGTACTGGTACTGGTACTATTCGTGGGAGATAGCATTCTCGGGGGGCAAGGGAAATTCAGTATTTCTTTGGTTGAAGAAAAAGAATGTTTCTCCTTATCTATGAAAAATAAATTTTGCGGTACAGAATCAGGTAGATATTCGGGAATAAGCATTAAAAGAGTTTATGCAACACCCAATAAGTCATTCATCATTTTTCTTTTACAGATTTCATATATATATATATAAACTTATTCTGATAGTGATAGTATCACTGCTTTCACATAGCAGCTAAAAAGAACCCTCATTTCTACAAGAAGAATGATTATTTTTTTTTCAATTTTTTAACACTATATTTTTAAAAAAAAGCTTAGAATTATATTCTTACACCAATGCTAGTTTTGGTGTTCTAGGTAAATAAAAATAAGAAATATTTGTTGTATGAATTAAATATGATCTTTCAGTAATGTGAACTTTACTTCACACACATATTGGGTTTCATCATATGTTTTATTACATTCTTTTTCTGTGAAGGGAAACAATTTAAAATTTATCTTAAATATTAATCATGAAATCAAGTACAGTATTACATGAACATTCTTTAAATGTGTTAATTTATCTGATTCAATTATATTGATGAAATATTTATATAACAATGTAAACATTAAATGAAACAAGTACTTTGGGGTTACTATTGTGTTTGTCCTTCATTCTCAAAGAGGACTGTGACATCAAGATGATGACATGACTCACAGTTGACTTTGATTCGAGTGAGGGAGGGCTGTGCAAGGTCACCAACCTCACTTTCTTCTCCTGAGCCATCTGGGTCCAGTGGCTTGATATTCATCAGGCTGACTGGAGATGGCCCAGGATGCCCTTTCAGGCTAAAGTCTTATCACATTCTCACTTTGAGTGAGATACACTCATTCAATGAATAGGCTTCTTTAAGCAGTTATTCAAGAGATGGCCCATTTAAAAAAAAAAAAAAAGACAAATCATGATATAAAAAGTTAGTCACCTTTTTACTAACCAAGCCTGTGGTGTTTAAAAATTGCTCAATTGTCCATAAATAACTCTATCCTTTTCTTTGTTCCTCTGATCAAAGCGGAAGGTCTTATTATACACTAAATTGTTACTGAACTGACATTCGTGAAGTTTCATGATGATCTCCTTATCACCAAATCCCATGGCCTTATTTTTCTGTTGTATTATTTCTTTACTTCCTTACTGTATTAGGCGCAGATAACCACTTTCTTTTCTCAGTACTTTTTTCTCTCTTGGTTTCCATACTACTGGACTCTCATGATTTTTCTCTCTCAGTCCACTCTTCATCCATTTCTATCTGAAATCTCTCCTTTCCATCAGGGGCAAACTTAGGTGCCAGTTACTCCACTAAGTCTTAATTGTTTGACTGATGCTGTGGTTGATTCTATACCCGCTGGCTAAAAGGGATCTCTCCTCAAATTCTTAATAACACTTTGAATGGAAGTCTCTTTTTCATTTTAATTATGTGCATACATATAATATCCCTTCTATTAGAATGCAAATTTCTTCAGGACAGAGAATTAGTCATTTTTGTTTTTGTACATCTTTTGCATAGTTGTTGTGTTTTGTTTTGTTATTAAATAAAAGTTCTCTAATCCAGCACACTGAATGAATCATCCACAGAAGTCTTATATAAAAAACAAAATCTTAATTATAAAAATGAGAAAAGTGAGATTAAGTGAAGTTAATGAACGTCCCATAACACACAGGCCGTAAGGTTTATTAAGTCAACTGATGTCAGTTTCAACAATGCTATACTACTGTTGCCTTGAACTAAAGTTGAAGTAAATTGAAATGTATTGAAGAAGGTAATACCAGAGGAAAAGGAATACCACTGGAGACAAACATCCTACTACATGCTTTTATCTAGGGCTGGTAGCTAGATGACATTATGGATAGAACACTGACCAAGAAAACCTGAATTCAATTCTGCCTCACACTTGTGTGCTACTATATGATCCTGGGCAAGTCACTTTATCTTTCACAGCTTCCATTTTTCATTTGCAAGAGAGGCATAACATTATAGCCCTTCCTTTACAAGGTTATCTATTCTTATTGCTAATTAAGTACCTGAAGAACTATTCCAAAACTATATGGATATAAATTTTCTTTAAACTGCCCTAATGCAGACATACTTACCATGAACCAAATCAGACTTCTTTAGAGGCAGCATAGGATAGTAGAGAGAGTGCTAAATTTTGAATCTGAAAGACCTGCGTTCAAGTCTTCTTAACTCTCATACTCACTAGCTATGTGATCATGAGTAAATTATTTAATCTATTACAGTTTCCTCACTTGCTCAATTAGGATCATAGACTTAAGAGTGGGAAGGGACTTTAGAGATTAACTAGTCCAAATATCTCATTTTACAGATAGGGAAACAGAGGCTTCAAAAAGTAGAGGCACCTGTAAAAGGTCATCTGGAACATTGAAGAGCCAACACAATCCAAAATACTTACCTCAACAAGTTATGGTGAACCTCTAAGGAGATAATATTTGTAATGTACTTTGTAAACTTTAAGACCCTATATAAATATTATTGATTACTTCTAAAGGAAAGAGCTGACCTGGCTATAATCTGTTCTGCAGAAATCTTCACTATTCAAAGTGGTTTTTTGAGACATGCTGCTTAGCATATTTTCAAATTTATCTTTCCATTATCTCTTTTTTTGTAGTTACTGCTCACACTGCACAATCAATCAATATGACTCAAACAGAGAAATGGTAAGTATTGGATTTCTCTTTTATTTTTAGCATAGTATACCTCTCCTAAATACAGAGTAAATCTTGGTAGATAAATAACTTACCTTCCTTCAACATAATTTTTTGATCATCAATGTGATGTGCCAAATATGGATAAATAGTAAGAATACAGTTTTCTGCTACTGCAGTAATCTGCATTGCAAACCTAAATGCAAAAGAAAATTGCAAAACTTTATCTGCTGGAGGTACTTTTATAACTTTTTTCTACTTTTCTTTGTGTATATATTTAAATATATTTTATAGGCATGAATTATGACTAAATCTTAAAGGGAAATATATGCAATTATAGTATCACAAAAAATGTTAAAAACATTTTTAATTTTTAAAATGCTTTAAAACACAATTGAAATTAGATTTAAATTTTAGTTTTAAAGTAATCATATGTTTTATATGTATCACAAATATGAATCTCACATACTCATAGGACATGGGAAGTTTAAAGTCAGAAGAGACTCCAAAGTTAGCTCATCTCACTTTCTCCAGCATTTCTAAAAATGTTTTGCTTTAATATTTCCAGTGACAGACCTTCTGCCTATCTATATTAGAGAGTTCTTAGGTTGAACACAAATCTGTTCATTTTTTTGCTCATGCCAAACTTCTGCTTTTCTTTTTGACCTGTTTCTTCTTCTTTCACTGTATAATCTCAGCTTTTCCAATAGCTCCATTTGTAGCTCTTATGCAGATGAATTTGAAGTAGCTATCTCCCTCTCACTTGAGATCACATTCTACATCTCTAGTTTTCTGCTGGACATCACATGGATGTTCTGATCTCCACCATCTTAAACTACAACAGTCATCTTTTTTTTTGCAAACCTTAACTTCATATATAAGGGATTATTATTTCCTAAATTTTTCACTCTACTCAACTTTTACATTGGCTGATGTTTTTTACTCATCCTGCCAATCACCCAAACTTGAAGCATGGAAATCATTCCTGTCTTCCCTTTCTTTCACCCCCTCTTTGAGTCAATTGACAATTTCTGTCAAAACCTACCTCTGAATTCTCTCCTTTTCCATTTATATTGCCTTAGTTCAGGAACTCAGCTTAAACTTTCTCCTTAACTCCAACTCTCCTCACTACAAATCCATCCTGCTAAAGTACTCTTCCTGATACACAGAAAAACTTCCCTAACCTAAAATCTCCAGTGGTTCTCCATTAGTCACCAAAATAAAATACAAAATCTTCCACAATCTGACTGAAATCTAATATCCTAGCTTTATTTCATGGTATAATTCATATACTAGTAGAATATATGCTTCATGAGGAAAGAGACTGTTTCATTTTTGTATTTGTCTTTACAGCATGTATCACAATACCCCTGAGAGATAGTAGACAATTAATAAATGTTTACTGAGTTGTTGACTGATTAATTGATGTTCTCCGTGTTCCAGCTGTAAGTGTTTAAACTTAAAGTATTCCAAACTTAGGATGGGATTTTAATGCTTTCTTAAGAAAAAGCCAATAGAGACAATTAATTTGACCCAGGACACAGACTGCCACAATATATTTAGCTCCAGACACCTATTTGCATAAGACCCAATGGGAATCTGCAAATTGTCACCATAAATTTTGGTGAGATTCCTCCTTGCAGCAACTCAACTTTATCAAAGAGAATCATCAAATAAAAGAAGTTTCACCTCACCCAACCTGCGAGCTAACAAAACCCTTGAGTAGAAGAGCTGAGAGAACAGGAATGAAGAGATTTCTGCCCATCCTAGGCTAAAGGTCTCTGCTCTTTCTGAAAGAACACAATAGCACACCAGCTGACAAAAGCACTGGAATACCCCAGTTTAAAAATCAAAGTAACACTCAGCTGACCCTGAGGCTGTAGCTGCCCATTGAACAATGAGTTTAAGAAATGTAGGAGAGATAGACCTATTCAGCACAGTTGCGGTACAATCCTCCCAACCATGCCTGGACTGGACTATTCAGCAGATCATTCCTCTATTCAAAATGTCCCTTGTCAGGAATAAACTCAGTTAAGCCATGTTTTGGGTTGAGATGCTGTGTTCTAGTTGGGAAGGGAGGAAGGAGAAGGTATATGTGTTCACCCTTCATTGCTGAAGAAGACCATGCCATCAGAGAAATAATGAAATACAAGATCTAGTAGCTTCTACATTAAGGGAAAGAAGGGCTTGGGATATGATAATCTGGAGATCAGAGGAGCTAGGATTAAAACAAAGAATCACCCAGCTGAGTATCATACTCCAGGGGTAAAAATGGAATTTCAATAAAATAGAGGACTTTCAAGCATTCCTGATGAAAAGACCAGAGCTGAATAGAAAATCTGACTTTCAGATACAAGAATCAAGAGAAGCAATAAAAGTAAACAGGAAAGAGAAATAATAAGGGACTTATTAAAGTTGAACTGCTTACATTCCTACATGGAAAGATGACATGTCTAACTCATGGGAGCTTGCTTAGTAATAGGGTAGTTGGAGGAAAGATAGATAGATAGATGAATAAATAAATATAATTAAGGGGTGAGAGAGGAATATATTGGAAGAAGGAGAAAGGGAGAGATAGAATGAGGTAAGTTATCTCACATAAAAGAGGCAAGAAAAAGGCTTCACAATGGAGAGGAAGATGGGGTAGTTGAGAGGGAATGAGTGAACTTTACTTTCATAGGATTTGGCTTAAGGAGGGAATGACATACACTACCAGTTGGGTATCTTACCCTACAGGAAAGTAAGCAAAAAGGGAATAAAGCTGGGAGGGGAATGATAGAAGGGAAGATAGTTTGAGAAAGTGGACAGTCAGAAACAAACACTTTTGAAAAGGGATAGAGTCAAAGTTGAAAATAGAATTAGTGAGGGACAGGATAGGATGAAAAAAGATACAGTCTTTCACAACATGACTATCATGGAAGTATTTTGCATAACTACACATGTATGACCTATATGAAATAATTTACCTTCTCAATGAGGTGGGTGGGGAGGGAAGAAGAAAGAAAATTTGAAATTCAAAGTTTTAAAAACAAATGCTAAAAATTGTTTTTACATGAAACTAGGAAATAAAATATATAGGCAATGAGGTATAGAAATCTATCTTGCCCTACAAGAAAGGGGGAATGGTATGGGGTGAGATAAAAGGGAGGACAGATCAGGGGAAAGGGTAATCAGAATGCATGCCAACATGGAGTAGGGGGAAGCAAAACATGGGGAAGAAAATCAGGAACTCAAAATTTTGTGTAGGTGAATGTGTAAAACTAAAAATAAACCAATTAAAAAATAAAGATGAAGGAGTTAAAAAAAACAGAAAAGATTACAATCTTGAAATTCTCTCTGAAGTCACATTCATCTCAATCTAATTATATATTCATTTCAATGAGAAGCTCTCTTCTTCATATTATTTTACTTCTTCCTCTATTATTTTCAACTGCTATTTTTCTATGTAAATGTTAATTATTTAGCATTCTACCTTTATATTAGATTTAAGATAAATTATATCTAATCAAAGCATCTTGGATGATTTTGCCAAGAAATCTGTAGAAAATACCAGTTTATGTCAAATTTAACTTTAAGTATCTAAGTGGATAATCAATACGTTAGCGACTGCTATAATAGGGGCTTTAGTAATGAAATTCTATAAATAGATTGACACTATACTACCAACATTTTCACAACATGAAAATTAAATTCCCTTATTAAATCAAAAGCTCCAGAAATTATATGATGGCTACATTTAGAAAATCTGGGAGGCGGAGCCAAGATGG
>JAQQSK010013804.1:0-11356 GCA_028658325.1 Potorous gilbertii
TGTTGCAGGATTCTCTGTGATAAAAACGTTTTGTCTGATTTGCTCATGCTCTAGCAGGACATAAGAGGGGAAAAGAATGGCTCTAAACCCAGGGGGAAGGAGGCAGTTTCTAGGCCTCATCAGGAAAAACAATATGAGGGGGTGGAGTAAAGACCAGAAAGAATAGACTATAGTCATTCTATAAATATTTATTAATTAATCTGTAATAACTTTATAAGATACCCAGTGATATAGACTGTGCCTTATTCAGAAAGACTTGGAGTCAGGTCCTATGCAAGTCATTTCCATCAAGCAAGCAATCAATCAATAAACATTTATTAAACACCTAATATATGCCAGACACTGTGCTAACTTAGTCATGGAAGAGATGTTAATTTGCACTGGTAGAGGGCCTTCCCTCATTGAAAAAAAAATCATTGTTCCAGATAAATCAATCATTTTGAGACTCAGTTTCCTCACCTGTGGAATGAAGAAACTGGGACTATATGATCTGGACCATCTAATATCACTCTTTAAGACATGATTGCTCCCCTCAAGAAGCTTTTCTAGTCCCATCTCCTTATCTCCTCACCATTCTCCTACTTTATTGTCCTTATTCTTAGTCATTGACTCCCTTTTTACTATTCACAAATTCTTCACTCTCCATGTTGGAAGAGATTCCAGCAGTCATTGAGTCCAACCTACATTTGAGCAGAAATTCCTTCTATAACATCTCCATCAAGTGCTCATCTGACTATTGCTTGAAGACCCTCCAAAGACAGGGAAGCCACTGCCTACCAAGGTGGCCCTTTCCAGTTTGTGAGAGATCTCATTAGGAAGATCTTCCTATCTCATGCCTAAATCTATCTCTGCACCTTCCATCCAAGGCTCCTGGTTCTATCCTTAGAGACCTGACAGAACAAGTCTAGACCCTTTTCCATGAGTCAACCCAGATACTTAAAGAAAGCTTTCATGGTAAAAAGAATTCTTCCCTTTCCTTCTTACTTGTACATGAGTAACTGCTAACACCAAAGTTGGTGATGGAGGAATGGTGGAAAGGTAATTGAGTCACTCCTAACTGGTACTATTCAGTGAAGAGAACTGCTGTCCTTTGCCAAGGCAGCATGGCATATGGGAGGAGCTCAGGTTTAGATTCAGAACCCAGGTTGGCTGACCAGCTCTGCCACTTACCCTCCCTGCCTGGATGAGGTGGGCAGTCTAGCATTGTGGAAAGAGTGCTAAATTGAGAATCAGAGGAGATAGGTTTAACTCCTGCCTCTGACACTTGCCAACTGTATGACTTTGGACAATTCATTTAACTTTCCTGGGAATTAGTTTTCTCCTTTGTAAAATAATGTGCCTAAGGATCCTTCCAGCTTTGAATCAATGATACCATGACTTGGGTTGGAATCCTCTACCATGTCCTACCTATATGAGTTTGTGCAAGTCACTTAACCTCTCTGAACCCCTTTCATCATCTACAATGTGAAGGAACGTTGGTTGAAGAGCACTCTAATATGTCTTTCAATTCTAAGCTTATGGTCCCTTTTCTTTTTCCCAAACCCACCCAAGTTTTCTCTTCTCCAAGCTGAAAGTAGCCATGTCTTTCAACCAATCATATGTTATGGATGCACACCTCTACCCCATCCTAGAGGAAGCTTCCTTCCTGCAACTTGTCAATGAATGACTTCCTAGAATACAACACTCCAGACCAAACCCAATGTTCCAACCTTGTATAGAGCAAGACCATCAACAACAAGAATCTATATTCTCCCAGTAAAAGGTCTGGGGCAGGTAAGTGGTGTAGTAGATAGATTGCCAAGCCTGGAGTTAGAAAGATGAGTCTTCCTAAGTTCAAATCTGGCTTTACACACTTGGTGTGTGACCCTGGGCAAGTCACTTGACCCTGTTTGCCTCAGTTTCCTCATCTATGAAATGATCTGGAGAAAGAAATGGCAAACCAGTCCAGTATCTTTGCCAAGAAAACTCCAAATGGGGTTACAAAGAGTCAGACATGACTGAAAAATGACTGAACTGAACCAGTGAAATGTCATGAACTAAATAAAACTTGACTGGTTGATTGATTCAATTCATCTGTCCTCTGTCACCCTCTCCATACCTGATATAAGATCCCTCCCAGGAGAGAGACAGAGACAGAAGGAAGAGGAGGGAGAAAGATAAGAGAGGGGGAAAGGGAGAGGTGAGGAAGAAAAGGAGAGGGAGGGAGAGAAAAAGCAAGAGGGAGAAAAGGAGAGAGATACAGAGAAAGAGTCTTAAAATGGCACATTTAGACCCACATTCTTTTTGACTTCAGATGATTTTGCTTAAAATGATCTTAGCCTGTGACCAACAGTTACCTAACTCAATGACCATTCACAGTGCTGGCCAAAGAGGCCTGCTCAGAGTTTCCTGAGGCCTGTCCAATTCCCTACATTCTTCCTCTGACTCTAGCTCTCCCTGCCCAGCAGCACATGGGCCTAATGTGCCTGAGGCAGGGAATATGCAACTAGTGATGAGGCATCCTAGGACATGAGAAGGGAAGGAGAAGAAAAAATCCAAGAAAGAAGCTTCAATTCAAATCCATTCAACAAGCATTTCTTCAACCTCTCTAGAGTCATACAAGGAAGTTGGAGCCCAGAGTATAATTGTCTCGACAGATCTTTCTCATTTTCTTCACTTTGCATGTGATCCTTGAGACAACGCTCTTAAAAAATCACTCCTCTGGAGCATGAGAACAAACAGGTCAAGTCAGACCGCTTTGCAAATGAAATGCCAATGTCGAATTTCACCAATGCAGAGCAACACAGGTACATACCTAGGCATGCACCTAAAGGATCTCTGGATGCACCTCTTCCTCTTGTATCTCCTGGGCCTGAATTCTCTTCCACCTGAGTGCACCTGACCCCATGGATGAGGCCTTTGTTGGGACACTTTGATCAGAACTGAATTTGAATACCTGAGTTGGAGCATCCCACACCCAGAGATAAACAGTAAAAGTTGATTCTTCCCTGGCCCCTCCTTCTTTACTCTATAACCATGTTCTGCAGCCTACTGCTCTTATCTGGAACAGATCCTAGGATAGAACTGTCAAGACAAAGAGTTCTGTCTTACTCCCTCCACTCATGGGCAGTGGACTCCATAACACTGACCCAATAAGATCAGACACATAATGGCAAATGGAGCTAGATTGTGACAACCCATTTCTAAGTGCCCTAAATACATTCTCTCCAGTGGAAATCTTGTGACCAACTGGTGGATTCCCCCTCCCTGCCCCTTTCCCCAAACCCCGGATTCCTTCCTCTTGTTTCTGCCTGTTGGGATCTTAAGCTTATACATTCTGACCATGAAGGAATACAGTCACAGAATCTCAGAGTTCAAAGGGTCTTTTGGTGATAGCTTGTCCAACTGTTGTATGGGGGGGGGGAAATCCCTTTTACATCATTCCCAACCTATGCTCATCAAACCTCTGCTTAAATATGAGGGGGGATTATGCCTCCTCCCCAGGCAGCCCTCTCCACCTTTGGACAACTCCTTTTGATAAAAAGTGTTTCTTGACTTCAGCCTTAAATCTGCCTCTTTGCACCTGTTATTTCCAAGTACTCCCCCTGAGACCAAGCAGAACAGATCTAATTCTCATTGATAGATGGAGAGAGGGGCCAAACCTGGGATTTTTTTGGTAGAGACAAGTCCTGGATAAGGAATCACCCTCTACTGATGTAAGTGAGCAGATTCTCTTATTTTATCAGTGCAAGTGAGCAAATGTCTAATCTGAGAGTTTCCTAAAGCACTGAAAGTCTGAGTGATTTGCCCAGAATCACAGAGGAAGGCATGTCTCAGAAACAGAACTTGAACCTAGCACTTCCTGATGTCAAGGCTGGCTCTCTGCCCCTGTTATATGTGCCTTATTGTTTGTGCCATAAGCAAAATGGCCAACAAGAAAGCAATCCTTAGAGCAGGCTCAATGTGTCCTGACTGGTGCCAGCCTATGGGGTAGCTTGGTGAGTCTGCTTCTGGGTCCACGTGATGGATGCCCCACTTCAGAGCAGGCAAAGGTCTCTTCTTCTCCTGTCCATTTACTGCCTGGTGAGGAGACATTTTCATTGACTGCTGAGGGGGAACACAGTGCATACATACAAAGGGTCTGTAGAGAACAATTCTTTTAGGATGACTTTAAAGATGAAGAAGAAATACTGGGGTGGGTGGGAAAGGAGATGTAAAGAGCTACTGGAGCATATTGAGTAAGTGGGTGTCATATGAGCTGAATTATACTTTAGGAAGATTAATTTGACAGTTGAGTGAAGAAAAAACTGGGGGTAGACAGAGTCTTGAGGTGGGGAGACCAACAAAAAAGCCATTAGAACTGACCAAAGTGGAAGGAAGGTACTGGGCCCTCTCTCCTCATTTCTTAAAGCAACGACTAAATACCCACTTGTCAGTATGTTAAAAATATTTTAATTCAGATATGGTTTAAAATAGGTGGTTTCTAAGATTCAGGCCAAAATCAGAAATTCTGTGATTTTATGAAGGCTTGAAAAGCATTTTCCTTACAGTCATTCAATGAGGTAGGAAATGCCAATATTTTTATCCCCATTTAAGAGATGAGCAGACTGAGGCTTCCAGAAGTCAACACTTACTAAGGATCCGAAGCAAGATCATAGCATAAGTCCTGACTGAAAATACAGGATGTCATGTTGCCTTTTGTAGTAAATATTATTGGAGAGGAAGAGTGCTATTTCAATTTTTGACCAGACCAAATTCCTCTTAAAATCAGCCATTTCTTTCAAAAACACATAAACCACAACCCAACCTTTGGCAGGAAAGTGAAATGGAAGGGGGAGAGGGCATGAGGGAATTCTTTTGAGACTCAGGCTTCCATAAAATCATCTACCCATAAATAAATAAGCCCACTGAATTGTGTTGTTTATTTCAGCTTGCCCTCCCCACCAAGTGAGGGCCCTAAGGGAAGGATGTTGGCTTGGAGTTTTCTACAGAGGGGAAAGAGGACAAAGGCTGCCTAGGCTGCTGTTCAAGCAAGGAGACTGATGTCCAGTTTCCCAAATCTGGTCAATAATCCCAATTTCTTTCAGCTCATTATTTAATATGGCACCAGTTAATTGGGCCAAATGTGCCTGAGGAAGGAGGATGAACCCCAGATGTCAAGGGTCTCACAAGGTATGAGCAAAGGGGGAAAGGAGGTCTTGGTCAAGAAAGTTTGTCTTCAGTGATCTCATCCCAAATGGCTGTTGCTTTCTTCTGCCTGCCGTGTCCAACTATGAGGAAGCCAACCCAACCAACATGAGCAAGGGTTCATGAACCCCACATAGGATATAGGTGCCAAGATTTTGTTCCCTGAATCACAAAATCATAATGCTTGAATGGGACCTTAGAGGTCACTGAGTCCAACTGTATTTTACAGATAAGGAAACTGAGGCATAAAGAAGTTAACCCCAACATCATTTAGACACAGGCAGAAGTGACTGATTTCTTGACCCTGGGCAAGTCACTCTTCTGAGCACCCTCAATCAGCTCTGCAAGCCTAGCTGCTGAACAGTCACTAACCACCATTGATGAAAGAGTATACTTATTGAGAGTTCTCAGCCCCAATGAAATCACAGGTCTGGACAAGAAAAAAATTCACATTAATGTATTATCCCACATGAGGATTCCTTCTTTTTAACCCTTGGTTCTTGAGAATACAATGTCTCAACCTTTGAATTTAATAGAAGAATAATTGAATATATCCATCTCTCAATAAACATTTATTAAGTGCCTACTATGTGCCAGGTAGGGCAGCTAGGCAGTGCCATAGAACATAGAGCTCAGGACCTGAAGTCTGGAAGACTCATCTTCCTGAGTTCAAATCTGACCTCAGACACTTACTAGCTGAGTGACCCTGAGCAATTCATTTCACCCTGTTTGCCTCAGTTTTTTCATCTATAAAATGAGCTGCAGAAGGAAATGACAAACCACTTTGCCAAGAAAATTCCAAGTGGGGTCACAGAGAGTCAGTCATGACAAAAAAAATGACTGAACAACAGAGCATGTACCAGGTACTATGCTAATCTCTGGGGATACAAGTCCAAAGAATGAAACAATTCCTGCTCTCTAGTTTATATTCTAACAGAGGAAACAAGTACCTATACATGCAGCATAAAGATAAAGATCAGTACAAAGTAATGAAATGACAAGTAGCCTCAGAGAGAAGACCCCAGCAGTTGAATGGATCAGAAAAGATTTCATGCAGAAGCTGACTTGTGAGCTGCTTCTTAAAAGAAGACAAGGATTGTGAGGCAGAGATAAGTCGTGGTGCATTCCAGGCCTGGGGAAAGGCTGATGGGTGGCCGTGGAGAGGGGAGATGGTGTCCATGTGTAAAGAACAGCACGAAGACCAGTTGTGGTAGAATGCCAGAGTGAGAGGGGCAGTAATTCCCATTGAGGCTGGAAAAACCTAACAGAGAAATCTACACTTGATCCTAGGGCCAATCCGGAGTCACTGGAGATGGCCAAGTTGAGGCTAAGATCTGCTCTTAAGGAAAATGATTCTGGTCAAAACGTGAGAGATGGATCACAGTAGGGAGAAACTGGGTCTCCTTAGAGAAGGATTAGGAGGCAGTTGTAATAACCCAGGGGAGACATGAAGAGGGCCTAACCTAAGGGAGAAACTGTGTAAGTAGAAATGGGGAAAGCCCCACGTTTGGCAACTGATTAGGCATGGGAAGGGAAGGGGAATGAGGTGTCCAGGCTCTGCTTGGAGGAGGGAACCTGTGACCTCTTGAGGCTGCCCTGCCCACTTTTGCACAGCAATGAGTATTGGGACATTTTTCCTTCTAGAGAACTAAAATCTGCCTCTTTGCAGCTCCTTTCCATTGTAACTCTTTCTTCCCTCTTCAAATCTTTCAAATGCTGGATGATGGCTACCGTGTCAAAGCTGAACATTCCTAGTTCCTGCAAGTTTTCATCATGTCACGTGAATTCAAGTCTCATGATAACAACAGGAGCTAGATTTATATAGTGCTTTAAGGCTCACAAAGTACTTTGCATGTATTATCTTGTCTGTCCTTACAACAATCCTGGGAGGTAGGTATTATTATTACATTTTACAGATGAAGAAACTGAGGCAGCAAGAGGTTAAGTGACTTGCTCAGGATCTCACAGCAGGTAAGTATCTGAGGCCAGATTTGAAGTCAGGGCTTCCTGATTCCAAGCCTAGTGCTCTTGGATAGCCCTGCCTCTGGATTCTTATAGGTCTGGGGTTTTTTGTTTGTCAGACTCTTCATGGCCTCATTTGAGCTTTTCTTGTCAAAGAGACTGGAGTAGTTTGCCATTTCCTTCTCCAGATCACATGAACTGAGGCCAACAGGGTTAAATGACTTGCCCAGGGTCACACAGCTAGTACGTTTCTGAGGCCAGATTTGAACTTAGGAAGATGAGTCTTCTAGATTCTAAGTCTGACATTCTATTCTCTGCACCACCTATCTGCCCTTCTAGGTACCTACAGTAATACAAACAAAGCTAATGTTTTATTCCTTAAAACTGCTGCCTAATAGAAGTCTTTGTGGGGAGAAGGGTTGCTGTTTTAATGAACAAAGGCAACTAATTTTAGTCAACAGGCCAGTTGCATTGATATGGGTGTTTCTGAAGTACCTAAGCACTCTGAAAATTATTCTTTCACCTGCCAGGAAACTTCTATGGAGCATTACTTTATACTTTGTTGCATGGATATGCAAAGGTATATTCTAGCCAGTCTGCTCAGTTCTCACAAATTCAAATTCATAGGAGCATAGATTTATAGTTAGAAGGAGCTTAGAGGGAAGTTGGAAGGAGATTAGAAGCATCTGAATCAATGCAGATTTACTGTCTGGCCCATTTCTCATTATTAAGGGCAAGGATGATATAGATACATAAAATTTCAAAACAAAATAGAATTAACTTTAAGTTTAAAAATAATTTAGGATAGCATGCTGAAGAGTCAGTGAGTGTATGCAGCAGAATTCAGCCAGTGACAGGGAGTTGATTGAAAAAAACAAACCAATTTAGGAGACGGATAAAGGATGTGCAGAATCCAGAGACCACTTACTTTTCCTCTCACGTCATCTGATTCTCAGCATCTCCATTACAGACAGATAGGAGATGCCATAGTGCACAGAGCGCTGGGCCTAAAATCAGGAAGACTCATCTTCTTGAGTTCAAATCCTGCCTCATGCACTTACTGGCTGTGTGAGCCTGAACAAATCACTTAACCCTATAAAATGAGCCAGATCAGGAAATGGCAAAACACGCCAGCATCTCTACTAAGAAAACCCCAAATGGGGTCACAAACAGTCAGACATAACTAAACAACAACCATTATAGGCAGGATGAGAGCAAGATAAAAGAAAATGGACCACTCACTCCATTCTAACCCTTGTGAAATGTTGTGAGTGATAAATTCAAAGAGAGGAAGAGAATGAAACTGTCCACTAAAATAAGTTTAGAGAGTAATTCATATACAAAATCCTTAGCTCAGCATTGAAAGCCTCTCTCTTTGCCAACCTTATCTTCCACTATTTCCCCACAAGAACCCTCCACTCTGAACAGCTGAGTTCACTCTCCTTCCCTTAACAAGCTCCAGATGTTCACAACTTCTTCTGGTGAAGGTGAAACACCTATTCCACAATCTCATTGAGTGCTTCAAGTTTTAAAGATTTCAGTATTAATTACCTAGGAGAGTACAATGAAGTAGTTATAACAGCTTCATTTTGAAGTATTTGTCAATGTACACCTAGAAGCCTTTCATGTTTTAAACATTTCTTTTGTGTGGAGAAAATAAATAGCTGTCCTATATCTGGCCTATATCATACTTCCCTTTTTGAGGAGAACTCTAGACATGAACTCAGCCTAAGTGTTAGATAATCTAAGAGCTCCAGGATGGAGGTGTAAAGAATTAGAAAGATAGACCCTGAGCCATCTTATTAGGAACCAGACTCCTCTAGGGCCGAACTATATATGTGGGCCCAGAGCTGGGAAGCCTTTAGAGGGAGATGAGAATCCCTCTACAAGTAGGGCTCAACAGCAATTTTATGTTGCTACATGATCTCATTTAAGCCCCACAACCATATGATGAGATAAATAATATTATTAGCACTGTTTTATAGAGGAAGAAACTGAAACCCAGAGAGTTGGAATACACTGATGAAGGTCACAAGCTAGTAAGGAAACAGAATCAGGATTTGAACCAAGGTAATCTGACTCCAAATCTAGCCCCTTTCCATTACCCGAAAAGAGTCAGTCTGTGTTCAGTGGACCCTCATTGCTCGCTGAGGACTTGGCAGTTTTTACTTTTTTCCAAAGTTTCACTCCCTTCCTATTCTTGGCTTCTTTGATCCTCTGATAACTGCTCAAACATAATCAGTTTCTTCCCATGAAAAGTTCCACTGAGAAGGTGCCCATAGGCAGAGCTCCCATGTTCAGCCTCTTGCCACCTTTTCAAGACTCTGGCATCACCTCTGCCAGGCAAGCCGGCCTTCCTCTGTTCTTCATGCTGGATGACAAGGGGAAATGTTTCCAAAAGGCATCAGAAACTAGACTCAAAGTAAAGCTGCTCAAGTGGCTGAAGCCCATCTCTGTCAGTTACTCCAAGGTACATCCAAAAATCTCCTCCTCACCTCCAATGCTGACTCATTGCTTAGGTTTTCCAAAGAAACAACTTCTTTCAAAACACATGAGCAAAAGAGGTCCTTGAGTCCTCAAATCCACAGCTAGAAGAAATCTCAGGGCCATAACCTCTTAGGTTATAGAGGAGAAAAGTGAGCCCAGGAGATGAAAAGGTGGTAATAGCAAAGCCTCTGATGCTACTATCTTTCTAAGAAATCCTTCAGAAATTCCTTCCTTATCCTTCAGGAAATCCTTCCTCAGTCCTTTCCTAGAGAAAAACTCTTCAGGCTATGATTTTAGATAACATGACCCTGATAAGTGTGTCTGTAGTAAGAATCAGTGGTAATGATGATGATGATGGTGATACTAATACTTTGTAGTTGTTTAAAAAAAAACCCAAATTTGTTCATTTGAAAGTGCTTTTGGGGAGGGAGCCAAGATGATGGAGTAGAAAGATGCCCATATGCTGACTCTTACCCCACAGCCCATAAAATACCTATAAAGAAGAACTCTCAACAAATTCTAGAGCAACAGAAGCCACAGAACAATGGAGTGGAGGAGATTTCTATCCCAGAGAGACCTGAAAGATTTGATGGGAAAGGTCTGTCATCCACCGGACATGGAGCAGAGCCCAGCCCTGCCTTGACCACATGGCACCAAAAGGAGCAGATCCGAGCAGGTTTCAGGCACAGAATCTCCAGCAGCAGCACAGATCCCTCAACCCACAGGGGCCAAAGGTCAGTGAGAGGGTCTTTTTGGCTGGCCAAGAAGGGAGTAGGGTGTCCCCATAACTCAGGTCTCCTCAGGAGGCAGTAGTAGAGTCAGCAGCTGACAGGGCTCCCAAAGAAGGCAGTAGCCTGCATCCGTTGTTGAAGGTCTCAATGTAAAGCCCCTGAGGGAACTGAGCCCTGTGTGGTGGCCCTGCCTCAACCTGAGCAGCTGATCTTAATCTCGTACTGAATAGCAGCCCTGCCCCTGCCTAAAACCCCTGAGGCTTTGGAGCAGCTCATCTGAATCTCAGCCCCCAGTGCTGGCTTGGCAGAACTGGAGGCCAGGTGGTTGTGGAGAGGAAACTCAGAAGTCAAGTAACTGGATAGGAAAATGCCCAAAAAAGGGAAAAAAATAAGACTATAGAAGGCTACTTTCTTGGGGAACAGGTGTCTGAGGAATGAAGAAGAACAAGGCATACTGTCAGAGGAAGTCAAGGCCTCTGCCTTCAGGGCCTCCAAAGGGAACTTAAACTGGGTTCAGGCAACAGAAGACCTTAAAAAACAAGTTAGCAGCTTACTAAAGGAGAACCAAAAAAATGCTGAGGAAAATAACAGCTTTAAAAAGAGGTTAATTCAATTGGAAAAAGAGGTCCAAAAATCCAATGAATAGAAGGAGGTTTCAAAAAGCAGAATTAGCCAAATGGAGGAGAAGTTTCAAAAGCTCACTGAACAAAATAATTCATTGAAAGAGAGAATTGAATTCAGGGAAATGAATGACTATGAATTAAACCAAGCAATTAGTAAACAAAACCAAAAATTTGAAAAAATAGAAGATATTGTGAAACAACTCATTGGAAAAACTATTGACCTGAAAAATAGATTCAAGAGAAAGAATTTAAAAATTATGGGACTATCTGAAAGCCATGATCATAAAGATTCTAGATATCATCTTTCATGAAATTATCAAGGAAAACTGCCCTGATATTATAGAATCAGAGGGCAAAATAAATATTGAAAGAATTCACCAATCACTT
>JAQQSK010013805.1:0-11355 GCA_028658325.1 Potorous gilbertii
ACAAATGGGGAGAAAATATGGAACCCAAAATTTTGTGAAAATGAATGTAAAACGTTAAATAAATAAATTTATATTAAAAAAAATATCGAGATCTGTACATACATATATCTATGTCCATATGAGTGACAGGAAAAAGAAAGGGAGGCAGGCAGGGGAAGGCCACTGTGCCCAGAGGGCTAGGTCTGGAGGCAGGAAGGCCTGGAGTTCAAATCCTGTCTCCCATATTTGCCAGTTGTGTGGCCCTGGGCAAGCTACCTCACATTTGTCTGCCTCGGTTTCCTCAACTGTAAGATAAAGATAACAACAACCCTCCCCTCCCAGGGTTGTTGTTGAGGATCAGAGGAGATCCTATTTGTAAAGTGGCTGCACGCAGGATGGGGTTTTATAAAGCCAGTCACTAATTATCACTATCACTGCGAAGCATACACATGTGAGGACACCATCACTTCCTGGGTGCAGGAAGGCCCAGCTCTAAAGCACCTATGAAAGTACCAATGTTACTGAGACTCTGCAAGGGTCTGCAAAGCTCTCTGCAGACCTTAAAGTGTGAGGCACAGTCTGTTGTGATGAAGGGCATGTTCCCCAATCCTTAACACATATATGTTATGTGTACATATATGTAGCATGTGCATGTGAGAGAGGGAAGGAGGAAGAGGGAGGAAATTGGGGAAATGGGGAGGGGATAGAGAGGGAGGGAGAGAAAGAAGGAAGGGAGGGAGGGAGGGGAAAAGAGGGAAGAAGGGAGGAAGGAAGGAGAAAGGAAGGAAGGAGGGAGGGAGGGAGAGAAGGAGGGAAGGAGGCAGGGAAGGAAGGAAGGAAGGAGGACAAAGGCAGCATAGTTTTGGAAAGTGCTGGTTAATAAAGTGTTGGCTGTATACTGGGTTCCAATCCCAGTACTTCCTAACTCCATGGGACCTTGGGCAAGTTTCTTCCTCTCGGGGGAAGATTCAAGTCTATCCCTTTAGGATGCTGTAAGAGAGGATGACCAAGCCCCTCCCAGCTGTCAATGCCACACCTTCCCTGTGAAGGTCTGGTCCTATTTCAGAGTGGTCTCCAGGTGTTTCCTCCTGCCTCCTCCCCACTCACTGCTCAGCTCTCCACACAGGGCCCACCTTTCCCGTACTAAGTGTTCCACAATTGCTTGCAGACTGAATGATGGTAAAGATGAAATGGCCACCATGGATGAACAGAAACTGGGAACGTGTAAGGGAGGCCCTTCAACCAAAGAAGTCTAGACGCCATCATAATGGGAGCACAAAAGGACAGTGGACAGAGTTTCAAAAATAAATACTAACTGAACTTGACAAATGTGACCAATTCCAGAAGCATCAATTTAAATACTGAAATGCCCGGACCTGGGGCCAGGACAGTTTCCATTTCCTGATGGAAACATGAAATCTTCTTAAACTCAGGTTGAAGATGTGAAAAGATAGGCATACTGCCTCCCTCCTGCATGAGGAGGTGCTGAACAGCTTTTCATCCTCAAGGTGGAATCCTGGGCATTTGTAATTTTTAAAACCCCCTTGCTTCTTTAAAATGACTACAAACTATACAGGACTTGCAAAATAAACTACTTCAAAGGTAAAAGATGTCTAGATCTTCTTTAAAAAAACATTATCTGGGATTCAAAGAATCTAACCATGTTTCAGCATGGATTTGGAAATGAGAAAAAGCTGGGGGGGAGACAGAGAGAGGAAAAGAAAGGAAGGAAAAATAGAAAGGAGAGCAAAAAAGAGAAGGAAGAAGGATTGAGGGAAAGAGAAAGAAAACGGAAGAAAGAGAGAAAGATCTATCACTATATCAAGTCAGTATATGAATAAAATTCCATATGAAAACATTTAAAGTACATTAGATTTTTGGTCAAGATGAAAGACAGAAAAAATTCAAGCAATCTATTCTAATTGGGTTCCCATGGCAACTGTACAATTGGGTTTTTCCATACAACATCCCAAAGGCCCCGTGCACACTTGTAAAATATACTTCAAACAGCCGGAATTGTTTTTCCATCGTAGCACTCCCAGGAAGATCAATTACTATACATCCCCACCCTAACTATTAGTGGCAGGAGATGTTAACACTATTTGCCATATTAACATAAGTCATGTAAGAAACGCTACGTATCACAATAATTATATGAAACTAATCATACACCTCTGATTCATCTGATGCACTCGGGGCAATAAAGACGCAGGCATTTTGTCATAGGACCATGTCTGCGGAATGTAAGAAGTCAAGTCCAAATATAGACCAAACCATTTTGCCTCCTATATTGATTTCTAGGATAAACAGAATCAATCATTAATAATTACATTATAAGATGACCCTCAGGGTTAATCAGATTCTTAGAGACTCTCACTACGGAATTAACAACAAACATAGCTGTGCTAAAAAAGAAAAAAGATAACTGAAAAGAATTCAAATCCACATTTTAAATATTAATAGCACAACATAAAACCAAGTGCAGCCCTTAACATGGGACTTGATTTGTACTAATTAGAGCAGGCCTCTCCTTGCCGTGACAGACATGCTAACCCAGCAGGGATGAGCACATGGCTTATTTTTTAAAGGTTAGGAGTTTAGCCTGGACGGCAATTGTCATGTAAGGCCTGAGCCGGAGAGTGGTTTTCAGTACTGATGTGGGACGTGAAGTAAAAGTTAACAGCTTAATTAACATTTTTCCCTGCCATAACCTTAAGAATGCCTTATTATTTACCCATCTTTCAGGTCTGTGAACCCACTTTCCATCAGGAGCTTGAGAGAAAGTTTTTAAAATCTCCCACCCACCCCCTGGAACTGAGTAGTGCCTACCACTATGAAGGTCAAAGAAGCCTAAGCAGCCCGTGGGAAGGAAGTCTCCCAAGGCAAAGATGGAGAATGTGTGGTCTCAAGATGTCATGGGACCAAGAGCTGAAAAGGGTTTTCTAAGATCCCTTGGCCCAAACACCTCATCTGGGAGATGAGAAAAGTGAGAAATACAATGACTTGTCCACAGTCACACAGCAAGCAAAAAGTTAAGCCTGTGCTGAACACCAAGTCTTGGACTTCCCACAAGTGGGCTCAGCTCCATCAAATAAACACTACCAAAAGGCTGCCACACCTGAGGCCCTGAGAAAGGCCTACCTATTCCCAAGGAGATCATACTCAAGGGGAGATACTTGGGCAATGGAGTGTCACAGGTGACAGAAAAACCACAAAAAGGCAAAAAGGATGAGATAAGCACAGATCTGTGATCCGGAGAGAGGGAGGGCTAAGTGCCAAGGAAAGGTCCAAGGAGAAAGCTAGAAGAGGCAGAGCTGTCTGCCACATAAAGCCAAGAACAATTCGCCTTCTGGTCCTGGCACTGACTGCAAACCCAGGGGAGATGCCCAAGAATTGTTCAGTGGCACAAATATCCTTTGGTCTCTGGATCCTCAGGGCTCAACACACGTCAGGAACAATGCAGGCACTCAGTGAAGGCTTTTTAGGTGACAGTGAATTAACAGAAATTCAAACAAAGACTGATAGGTGGACCCACTGACAAAGTCTCTATTTTGCACGCATTTCTATATGCCCATCTCTCCTACAGGGACAGCAAGTCCCTGGAGTACAGGGCCTGGCCAGAATCAGTCTCTGTGCTCCCAGTACCAAGCCCAGAGGCTGGAACAGCCCCCCACCCCATGACCCCCAAACTGGGATATCTTCAGTGTTCTAAGCTTTCAGGGAGGAGTACCCTCTGTAATGCAGATCAACTGCTCTCTAACACAGTATTTATACCATTATTAGCAACGATAGTAACAATGGCATTTATATAGAAGTTAAGATTGTAAAGTCCTTAACATCCATTATCTCATGTGATCCTTACAACCCTGTGAGATAGGGCTTCCTGCTATCCCCACTTACAGATGGGCACTGAGGATGAAAGGGTTTACATGACTTGGGCAGCACCACACAGCTGGCAGGTGCCCATGGGAGGATTCTAATCCAAATCTTCCTGCCAACAAGCTTAGTACTCTATCCAGTACATCACCTAGCTGCCTCTCGTGAAGAGCTTGTTACATCACAGAAAGGACTTGAACCCAAGACCAGTTCTCTATCAAGGATTATTGTCATCACACATAATAAATTTATGTTAAATGAATGACCAGTCCAGGGTACATTGAGGAAATCCACGCTAAAGGGGATGTGATTGTTTAAGGAATTATTTCACATCCTATTTCAATAAGGGAAGAATAGGGGGCAACCCTGGGTGAGCTAATGGGTTAGAGAAGATGACCTCTGAGGGCCCTTCCAATTGTGAAATTCTATGGTTCCATGAACCACCAAATCATATTCAATGAAAATGATCTACAGGTGGATGGAAGGCATTCTTGATGAAAGCAGCAGCAACACACAGGCAAGTGTTCTGAAGACCACCTTCAAGGGCACAGCAGCACTTCTGCCCAGGTGACTGACTGAATTCTTTAGGTTCTAACTGCCATGATTCCTATCAAAGGAAGCAGACAGAATTCCTCCAACTGAAAGAAGGGAGAACTCGGTAAGTCCTCCTCATATAGGAAAAGTGGGAAGTTTGACACAAGACTATCTTGGAGGGGCCTAAAAGCCACAAAGCCTCTGATCTTTGAGTGGGGGCCTTGGCAAGTGTGCACACCAGCAAAGACAATGACAGCAGACATTCATGTGGCACATTCCATGCATCATCTCAGGAAGCCTGAAGCAGAGACAGCACATGGCTCCAGCTAACCCTAAATCCCAAGCTCGACAAAGGATACTGAGGAGCCTTCAGCCTCCAGCCCCAGCCGGACACGTGCTCCAGGCTTTGGGGGCAAACGAGCATTCAGCATGAAAGCTCAGAGCTTCCCTCACCACTGGTCACTGTCAGTGTCCCAGTGCTGATTATAGGACTGAGCTCTCCTTCAAGAGAAGCACAATGAGTGAGAAGTCAGGGGCCATGTAGACAAAAGCACAGAGTTGTGTAAGTGGGAAATACAAAGGAGCCACTGGACCTACCTGCTGGGATGGGGGAGCAGAGTAAGAAGGAACCATTCAAAACCCCTCACTTTTACCAGTGAGACCCAGACATGTGATGTCACTTGTAAGTGTCTGAGGTGGAATCTGAACTCAGGTCTGCCTGATTCCAGGCCCCACGCCCTGGGTACCAACCCACCACAGATGTCTCAAAAAGATCTTCAAAGCAGTGCAGTTTATGAATATTACTATACTATCATCTTCACCATCACCAATTAATCTGAAGGTAATGCTCACAGCATAAATAGAATATAAGCTCCCTGAGGCCAAGGACAATGTTACTGCCTTTTTTCTTAACCTCAGCCACCAGTACAGTGGCACCTCCTAAATGCTTGCTGACTGACTGAATCAAGATTAACTAATTGATATGGTGAAAGTGACATGAAGCACTGTCTACTAGATGGAGTGGGAGGGAAGACACAGGGTCAAATGCCAACTGCAACATCAGTAAACTAAGGACTTCTCTCTGGGCCTGTTTCCTCTTCTGTTCAATGTGAGTAATGCCACAATACTTTGTTCCAGGGTTTTTGTGAGACCTAAATGAAAGAACATGAGTAAAGTGACTTATAACCTTAAGGAGGTACATCAGACTGGCTGGTACTTAGAGCTACGGAGCTGACAACAGAAACGCTGGTTCTGGTCCCACCTCTGCTAATAACTCCCCAGGTGTGACTTTAGGCAAAAATTGAATCACTTTAGGCCTTAGGTTCCAAAGGAGGAGACTGGCTTCTCAGGTCTGCCAGCTCCAAATCTGTGGAACAATGACATTGTTTCCCACTGTTTCCTTGATAGAGTCTGGTGGAGAAGAAAAATAAAGGCGATATTTGGAGGACCTCCTTCCCAGGATTTCTCATCTGTGTTCCACAGAAGCCAGGGGTTCCATAAATTTAAAAGCAAACAAACAAAAAAGCTGTAATGACAGACAAATGTGTACAAGTCACCTGCTTCGATTCCTGTGTTAGCCACACTACCAGCATGTCATCAGCAGAGAGCTGCTGGGGACCAAGTGACTGGGGAGGGGGCTTCCCACGGGTCAGCCACCATCTGCCAGTGATCATGGCAGCCCTTCAGTCAGGGCACTGCTGGTCTGTGTTGGCAGCATCAAACAAAATGGTGACATGCTTTTACCTTCTTACCAGTCACAGAACATCAAAGTCCATTATGGGGAATTGGGTCAAAATGGAGCTCAGAGACAAAGAAAGCACCAAGTGGGATAGATCCAGTCACTCTGGAGGCGATGAAATGGATGCCCAGGGGTCCGAAGAAGAAGCCCAAACCTC
Organism: Potorous gilbertii; assembly: GCA_028658325.1. Lineage (NCBI taxonomy): Eukaryota > Metazoa > Chordata > Mammalia > Diprotodontia > Potoroidae > Potorous > Potorous gilbertii. The sequence goes on from JAQQSK010013805.1 coordinate 6,285, forward strand.
AGGCTCATGGAAGCCAGGCTGCCTTCCTTCACAGGGTTCTATCTAACACAATCTGGGGCTCATTACCACGTTTTTTAAATAGGTCTCTAGTTTCAGGAAAATTAAAAGAATTTACAAACAAAATAGTGGGTCTAAGAGGCAAACAAAGAAGTCTTAAATTTTTTAATCCCCAATCAGAGGACTCCTCAATCTGGAAACAGAAGCAAAGTGAGAATTGAGGAAGGGAGGGCGCTGGCCCCTCCAGGGCATCTGGGACCCAAACAGAAGGAGCAGCTCCAGTCTTCTGTAAACACAAAGCATAAGAGTAACTCCAAAATAGGGGAAAGTACATCTCAATCAACCACAGGATACCTGGGATCATTGAAAGCAAGTTTAAAAAAAAAAATCACACTCAAATATTTTCCTGCCCAGTTACTGGGTAAGAAGTATTAAAAGGAAGGGGTCTGCAGCCCCAGACACCTCCCCTTCTGCTCCTGGGGAGAGTCACACAATGAATAAGCCCCACCCCCAACCCCATGAGTCTTCGCTTTAACAGCATTCATCTGATACCAACACAGGAAGCCTGTTGGACTAGGCAGGTGAGAGTGATCAAAATGTAAGACATAGGGGCTCAGAGTCTAATGCTCTCTTGTTATTTTGTCCCAACCTGGGCTTTCTCTGGTACATGGTGCTCCCAGTGAGGAAAAGTCTTTCTGATCAAGGCAGATCAACATCATACTCTGAGCTAGGTGCCTAGAGATGTTAAATATCTGCTCTGGGACTGTGATAGAAGTGGGATCACAGGTCTGGGCTGCCAGGGGAGCTCAGTACCCATCACAAGAGCTTGACAGCCATCATTTTACCGATGAGGAAACTGAGACACAGGGCTGAGGTAAGATTCTCTCTCAAGGTTTCCTGACTCCATGCCCAGTGCTCCACTGCCCAGTACTCCATTCACACCTCCATTTCCCTAACTAATTTCTCACACAAAAACCCAAATCTGCCCACAGTTAAACAGATTACAAATTAACATCTAAGTGTGGAAGAGAATGCAGTGATAATCTTATCAGAGGAGGGGAAGCTCACTGTCAGATGAATGGAAAGCATGATTCAACTTTAATGCATTTTCCCCTTTTTTAGAGTTTTACTTGCTAAACTATTCTCAACTTGATAAATACATACAAACATGAAGATTGCCATGTAAAACGAACAAACAAGAATGAATCTCTATTACATGCCACTCAAAGTTTTCCATCTATAATAAATTCAATACCTTTAGCTCCAAAGATCACCTCTTGGCTGGATCTCCCTCTGAAAATTCCTTCTGTTTTCTGCTCTGCATATTTAAACACTTCATCACACCTTTCTTTTTTCTTTTCTTACATTACAATCACTATCCTTCCTCTTTCTATCACTCCTGTACCCTCCCCACAAAAAAAACCCATTTTAACCAACAGAGTCAAATACCACCCCCTACACTGACCATATCCAACAAAGTCTGTCTCTTTCTGCACCATGGGTCCATCACCCTGCCTCATTACCCCACATACACACATCCAACATCTGTCTCTTCCTGCACCCCCTCACATGGTGACCACAAGTCAGGAGGCAAGGTTCCATCACCGTGGTCAGTTTTGGCACGGTAATAAACTGTTCTCCTTGTTCTGCTCTCCTCCCTCTACACCAAATCATACAAGTCTTCCAAAGATGAAGGTTATCATCAAATTCAACTACATGCTGACACCGTAATTTGCCTAGCTACTCCCCATGGGTGGGCCCCACAGTTACTGCCAAGAGCAGCTTCATGTTTGCTGATCACAGTGAGTGTAAGCATGGTGCGTGGTGGGAAGGGTAATGCCCTATGAGTCATCGGACCTGGGGTCAAGCCTAACTCTGGTGCTGAAGGTTAGGCCTCAGCTCATTTAGCAGTAGCTGGGGGCACATGGGGCACAAAACACCAAGCCAGGAATCAGGAAGAACCAAGTTTAGATCTAGCATCAGACTCCTGGCAAGTCACTGAACTGCTGTGTGCCTCAGTTTCCTCATCTGTAAAATGGGATTAATAATAATAGTCCCTACCTCCCATGGTTGCTGCATCAAATGAGATGTTTATAAAGCACTTAGCACACAATATCTGGTACAGAGTAGGTATTCCATAAATACTGACTATCATTATTAACAGGCCTCAGGTTCCTCATCTGCGAAAGAAGGATATTTGTGGATGATCTGGGTTGAATTGTGGTGTATAATTTACTAGCTGTGTGACCAGGGCTAAATCCGGGCCATGGGGTCTTCACCTTTCAAGCTGGCCTCATATAACTTGGTAAAGTGTTGGGCATGTGAGGTAGTGACCACCCAGAGTCTTTCTCAGTGAAGCTCCACTATGGAGGGAGCATGATTCAAAGGCAAGACCCTCGGTTCACACCTAGGCTCTGCCCCGCTACCACCCATGGACCCTGGAATAAGTCACCCCAAGTTCTTGAGTCTTAGAGTGCTTGGCTATAAAATGGCCCACCTTCCCCCAAGTTCCCTCCCAAGTCTAAACTGACCCAACAGAAAGAGCTCTGATGATCAATCATTCAACAAGTCAAGGGGCAGGCATCATCTGGTCTCCTCATTCTACAGAGAAGGAAAGTGAGGCCCACAGAAGACATCCATTGCTGCCTCCCCCCGTCTCGCATGTCTCAGTCAGACATATTAGTCAAATCACAATTTTATGCAGATTACTGATATACTCATAAATCTAAATATCCTATTAATTAATGTGGCTTGAGCTTACAAAGTACTAATTGGTGCCAAGGGGAAAAGAACAATTGGAAAAAAAATGATTTTTTTCATGGTAATTCTGTTTTAGTATAAAGTATTCCCAGTAAGGAAATCAAGTTTCTTTTGGTCTACTTAAATTTGTTGAAAAGGAATACAATCTCCAAAGGGATTTCATGAAAAAGAACCCACACCAACTTTCAGTTACCTGAGGAGGATGGAGCGAGAGAAGTACACATCTCCTCAAATGGACTTGCCTTGTATCCAAACATCCGTTGGAGATAACTTCGATTTCAACCAAGCCACTGGTCTAACAACCAAGACTAATGCTCTCCCCACAAATGCCCCAAAACAACTCCACAGGCAGTCCTTCACCCCCACATCCCTGCGTGACCAGCATATCGGGAGAGTTGCTTCTAGACCTCGCCCAGGAAAAGTTTTACAAATACACAGAAAATTTACTTTCTGGGACAGAAAGTCAGCTAGTGAGCTGAAAAAATTGAAAGCAAAAACCACTGTGAGATTTCAGGAAATGATGAACCCAATGAGTGAGGAATATATAGTTCAGAACTGCTGTACTGTATTATTACTACCTTGGGGATTAGGGTATAGGCCATAAAGGCTCTTCCTCTTCAGTTTGTTTACTTTAAATGTTTATGGATGTAATTAGGACGTAATGTATACAAATGCCAAGGCTAGTAAAGTTATGTTATTTATACATTAAGCCTCCAATAACTGACTCCTCTCCTGCCCAACTGAAAAGTCAGGGATGGAAATCTGGAACGTGCACAGCTGCTGATTCAGGCCATCAGAAAGCATCCAAAACCACTGCCTGGCCATTCCAGAGGAGAGGTCCCCATGCCCCAGTCACCGCAGAAGGCCAGATTTTACTGCTGTTTGCTTGGGTTTATTTGGTACAGTGGGGGTACTTAAGGTAGATAAGAAAATAAAAATGTCCAGAGACACTGGCCAGGGAAGAGAATCCTAAGCACCTTAGCTTTGGGAGTGATGAGTGAGGGCCTCTCTGAGCCCAGAGAGAATCTGTACTGCATACAGAGGCAGACAGGAGCCAAGCTGAACGTGCCCTGCTGGGGACTAGTATGGTTGGGAGACTGTGGGGACTAAGGAAAGAGGCCTATATCTGGAGCCAAAGGGACACTGCCCAACTCTGAAGTTTACTATCACAGTGACCTTGGGCAAGTCCACTCACCATTGTCGGTTTTGGCTTCCTTGCCTGTAAAAGGTGGGATGGACTATGAATGACATGCCTAAGGTAACCAGACATCTGGGTGGCGTGGGAAGGGAAGCAAGCATCCCCAGCTTGGAGTCTGAACTCTGACTCTGTGAAGCCAGTAACCAGAGCTCTGGTGGTCTCAGCTTACTCCTCTGGGAAACGAGGTCTGCCTTGGAGGGCCCCAGGATGCAGCTAACCATAAGTCAACCCAGTCTCCTCTTCTGGACTGGATGATTCCTCCTGCTCCTCTGAGGCCATGACCCCTCTCTGGGTCCTTCCCGCCCCCAACTATAAAAGTGGGCCATGGACGGAGATGAGCTCCAGGCTCCCTCCTAACAGATAGGCCAAGATGCCCTCTCTGGCAAGGCGCACAGTGGGACAGGATGGAGTCAGTGTAGACGTTATGATGTGCAATCACCCATTATACACAGAAGGAATTTGGAGCCCGGGAAGCTGTACAGTTATGGGGAGAGAGCTATAATACCAGTGAGGTCCAGCCAGCTCAGATCATGGAGGGCCATGAGCCCAGTGCTGCCTGCCATGGGCCCCCCACCCCCCAGAGGAGCCTGGATGACAAGGCACTTGGGGCGCAGGTCTATAAGTGCAGCCCTTGCAATAGGGCCTGATGCAGCAGGAGGTCGAACTGGGTTATTGGGGGCTGCCTACTTTTCCGTGCTCCCCATGGACTTCTGTGGTCATTTCCTTGGGGCCTGCCCCAGGTGAGACCCATTCCTCCATCCATGTGGTCACCTCTCTGTGTAACTACCCATGTATGTAGGAGGGCACCTGTCTGAGAGCTCACCGCACACTTGGGGGTGTGTCTGTGTAGGTACACACCTGTCTGGAGGTGTATGTCTACATATATAACGTGTAATACACACACCTCTGGGCCTGAGGGAGCACACATCCACGGCTCTCTGCATGTCCCCGTGCCCAACTACACCCGCACACTCCGCATCTCCCGCACATCAGTATGCCCAACTACACACGCACACCCCGCACCTCTCCGTATATCCGGCACCTCTCCGCACGCACACCCCGCACCTCTCCCTACATCCCTCCGCCCAACTACACACGCACACCCCGCACCTCTCC
>JAQQSK010013806.1:0-11355 GCA_028658325.1 Potorous gilbertii
GAATGTAAACAGTTCAACTTTAGTAAGTCCCTTACGACTTCTCTTTGCTGTTTACCTTTCCATGCTTCTCTTCATTCTTGAGTTTGAAAGTCAAATTTTCTTTTCAGCTCTGGTCTTTTCATCAAGAATGCTTGAAAGTCCTCTATTTCATTGAAAGACCATTTTTCCCCTGAAGTATTATACTCAGTTTTGCTGGGTAGGTGATTCTTGGTTTTAGTCCTAGTTCCTTTGACCTTGCCCAGTTTTGAAGCCATAGTTAACTAGCTCAATTTCACATTGCTCTCTATTCTCAAATCACTTGTCCCCTTGTCCTACCAAACTCCAATTTTGCTTTGCTCCTAACATCCATTTGCTCCCTTCCTATTTTCTGTGTGTTTGAACTATGTGGAGGATGTCACACAACTGTGCTGACTAGGTCTACTACATTATCTACTATATTATCTAATCTTAGCTAAACTCTACTTGCCTCCACATAATCCTTTTATTCTTTCCTACTTGACTATTTTATTCCCCAGAACTACTGAACTAAACTTTTCTTCTTTTTCAAGCCTTCCACACCATGCTTTCCCACCTACCACTCAGCAAAGGATCTTGTTTCATATAGTCCTGAGAAAACATACTCTCAATCCCTTCTCAGCTCTTCTTCCCTACATCTTCATAGTCTCCATTCCTCCCTCTGCTCTATAAACAAAGATTTAAAAAAAATAAAGAGGAAAAATCAGTGAAACTGATGGGATGCTTGGGTGCATGCACTTAGGCCCCAATTCTACAATCATATTTCTCTTTAAAAATTGTATTTCTCCCCAGTCTCAAATACTATCTCAGGCAGTTTCTCCCTCAAGGACACATCCTGCCCTAGCAACAACCATTATCTCCCTTCCTGCGATAGTAACCAGCTGCACCTATAGAACTCATTAGTTTGAACCAGCTGTGTACTGAACTGGCTGTGCACTGGGTCATAATGACATTTACTACTTACTGACCAATCATATATATCCTAGTCTTGGACATACCTATACTCCCTTACATTAATCTAGTCTAAAAAGATATTGAGGAGAGATGCCTGGTTGACCATCCCAGCCCTGACGATTGGTTGACTTAGTGCCGTTTCAGGCTACCTCCAAGTAGCTCCTTCTTGGGCTATTTCCCGATGAATTTTGGGTAAAATACCTGTGCAGTAGATACCAAAAGTGCATGTTCCTTTAAGAATTGACCACTCCTTAACCACTACCTAATCCCAACCCAAAACACCTAGTTAGCATATTTGGCACAAGTGATACTATAGAATATCCTATATAAACTTTTCCTCTACCCATTTAAGGTTGAAGGTTCCCTAAGAACTCTTGTCCGTTGAAAAGTGTAATAAATCTTTACCTTGACCTCAACAATTCTTGAGTTCATGAATTCTTCTCCAGACGACCTGCCCCTGGTACCCCAGTGTTTGTGGGGGTCTCATACCCCTTTTCCAGCCCTCATCAAAACCAATGAATTGACCAAACAATCTAAAAATATATGCCATGTTCCACATTCATGGATCTCCTGACCCAGGAAAGGGTCCTTCTTTAGGGCCATACTTTTTCTTTATAATTCTTCAATTTTTAAAAATTATTTTGTGGTAGTTCTTTCTATCTATATTGTTATACTTGTGTATATTGTCTTTCTTGTCTTGGAGAACACTGTAATTCTACCTATACAAATACTTCATGTGCTGTTAGATTACCCTCCAAATTTTTTTATTCCTTCATTTAATAGTTTTTTTGAATGGAATTTCCCTTTCTATTTATTAGGAAAACTTCTAGTGTGTACTTATTGCATATGATGCTTGTTTTTTTGATAGGTATAATTTATATTAAAAAAGATCCCTCTATGATCATGATCTGTAGGATTTTTAGCATAAATGAATGTTATGCCATATCAAAAGTCTTTTCTATATCTGAGATAAACATGGCTTGCATTTTGTTTTTAATGTTATTATGTTGATTGTTTTTCTAATGTTGAATTTTTCTTGTATTCTTCTATGAATACAACTTGGTTACATGAATGATTTCTGGGATAAATTGTTGTATCGAAAAGGATTTTATTTTAAAATTTTGAATAGATATTCATTAATAATATTGAGCTATAGTCCTCCTATACACTATCTTTCCTTGGTTTAGATCCTGGGAAAACATTTATCTCATAAAAAGGAGTTTGTATCACTTGCTTAAAAAAAAGTAATAAATTCTACATTACTTCAAAATTGTCCTGTTGGTGTCACCGTCTATGCATTTCAAAAATTACAATGTCCCTCTTTTTGGGGAGAGGATGTCACTACTGTTTCCACCCTTCTTTCCTAATGATTTAATATTTTGCTTCCCTACCCCCTGATAACACGTAAACATATTTTTTTAAACTTTTACAAAAATTTGAGATCTAAATTTCCTTTCTCCTTCCCTTTTCCTCTCTTTGAGCAGGCAAGCAACTTGATATGGGTTACTAATAGTTGTGCAGTTCTGAAAAACATATTTCCATATTGGTCATGTTTTGAAAGAAAACACATACACACACATAAAACTAAAGATAGTAAGATTTTTTTAAAAGTCTGCTTCGATCTGCATTCGGACTCCATCAGTTCTTTCTCAGGAGACAGATAGCATTTTTCACCATAAGTCCTTTGGAATTATATTGCTGAGAACAACTAAGTCATTCACAATTGAATATCAAACAATATTGCTGTTACTATGTACAATGTTCTCCTGGTTCTGCTCATTTCACTTTGCATCACTGTTCATGGAAGTCTTTCCATTTTTTTCTGAGAGCATACTACTTGCCATTTTGTATAGCAAAACAGTATTCCATCGTAGTCATATACAACAACTTGTTCAGCCACTCCCCAACTGATAGATATTCCCTGAATTTCCAATTCTTTGCCACCATTAAAAGCTGCTTTTAAATATGTTTGTCTATATAGATCCTTTTCCTTTTTGTTTTTTTAATCTCTTTCGAATACAGACCTAGTAGGAGTACTACTTGGTCAAAAGGTATGAAAGGTTTTATAGCCCTTCGGTTATAGTTACAAATTGCTCTATTGAATGGTTGGATCAGTACACAATTTCACCATCAGCATTAGTGTCTTAATTTTCCCACAGACACTTCAACACTTGTTATTTTCTTTTTCTATTATATTAGTCAATTTGATAGGTGTGGAGTGATCACTCAAGGCTATTTTAATTTGCATTTCTCTAATCAATGGTGATTTGGAGAATTTTTTCATATGATTATAGATAGCTTTGATTACTGTCTGAAAACTGCTTGTTCATATCCTTTGACCATTTATCAAGTGAGGAACTGCTCTTAAGTTAGATTCAGTTCTCTATATATTTGAGAAATAAAATCTTTATCAGAGAAACTTGCTGTAAAATATTTTCACAGTTATGATTAGTATTTCCCTCCATCATATCTCCCCGCATAATCCTTCTCTCTCTCTCCTTTCACCCTATCCATCCTCAAAAGCATTTCACTTCTATCTTTTACCCCTCCTTATCTTCCCTCTCTTCTAATACCTCCTCCCCCTTCTCTTATTCCCTTCTCCTGCTTTTCTGCAGGGTAAAATAGATTTCTATACCCAATCAAGTGTGTATGCTATTTCCTCTTTGAGTCAACTCTGATGAGAGTAAGGTTCACTTACTCTGTCCCCTCCCCAAACCTTCCCCTCCACTCTAAAAGCTCTTTTGCAACTCTTTTATGTGAGATAATTTATTCCATTCTGCCACTCCCTTTCCCCTTCTCATTCCTTAATTTTATTCTTTTGTATAATGATCCCATCATTTTCAACTCATACTCTTTCCCTCTGTCTATGTATACTCCTTCCAACTGCCCTAATAATGAGCAATTTTTAGGAGTTACAAGTATTATTTTTCCACATAGGAATGATTTAACCTTATTGAAACCTTTATGATTTCTCTTTCTTGTTTACTTTTTTGTGCTTCTCTTGAGTTTTGTATTTGAAAGACAAAAAATTTACATTCAGGTCTTTTCATCAGGAATACTTAAAAGTCTTCTATTTTGTACACTCCATTTCCACTTGAAAGATTATACTCAGTTTTGCTGGGCAGTTGATCCTTGGTTGTAATCTAGGTGTTTGCCCCCTGGAATATCATATTCCAAGCTAAACTCCCCAATCCTTTAATGTAGAAATAGCTACGTCTTGTTTTATCCTGACTGTGGCCCCATGATATTTGAACTGTTTCTTTTTGGGTGCTTGCAATATTTTGTCCTTGATCTGGGAGCTCTGTGCAGACTACTCCCTGATCTCTTCATGTAGATCCTGAACTCGAGTTCTGCATTATTTACTACCCATTGGGTGTCCAAAAGACAGCTGAAACTAAATGCTCAATGTGTCCTATACAATCGTCCCCTCACATCCACAAACCCCTTCAACTTCTCTATTTCCAGAGAGGGTACAACCATCTTTCTAATCACCCTATGTTTGCAACTTTGTAGTTACTGTTGTCCTTTTACTCTCATTCATTCCCCCTACCCCGCTTCCATCCAATAAATTGCCATGTCTTATTGATTCTACCTCCACAACAATGCTAATAATCTGTCTCCTCTGCATTCAAATTTCATCACCTCTCTTCTGGTCTGCAATAACAGCTACGTGATAGGCTTTCTGTCTCAAGCCTCTCAATCTATACTCACTTAGCAAAGTGATATTCCCAAAACAGTAGTCTAACTATGTCACTCCCAAACTCAAGAATCTTCAGCGGTTCCCCATTGATTTGATATGAAAATATAAACTCTTGTTTGACATTTAAATCCCTTAGCAGTCTGGCACCCGCCTACTTTTGTGTACTTACAACCTATCATTCCTCTTCAAACAAACACTCAGCCTTTCAATCAAATAGGTCTACTGCTGTTCTTCAAAAATGACATTCCATTTTCCTTCTCTGTGCCTTCACACAGACTCTTCTCTATGCCTGTAAATTCCTCCTTTTGCAGAGAAATTTGTAGAATTCTTTGCTTCCTTCAAAAGGTCAGCTCAAGTGCCATTTACTACGCCAGGCCTTTGCTGATTTCCCTTAGCTGTTTGTGTCTCTTTTGTCCTCAAAAATGCCTTGTATTTTGTGTGTGTGTGTGTGTGTATGCACACACAAAATTTGTACATGTTGTTTTCCCCAACAGAATATAGGCTTCTTGAGGTGTTTCATTTTTCTCATTGAATTCCTAGCACAGTATGGTCTGGCTTATCATAGTAGTCACCTAATGAATGCTTATTGATTGATTTTCTGGCTTTTAAGAATTCCATAATCTAGATCTGTATTATTTATCTAACTTTATTTTGACATAGTCCCCAACACAAAACCTCAGTTTCTCTCAAAAAAACCTTATAGTCCCTAACACATCAGTTATGGTCTTAATAGCTTTTAGGATATCCTCTCAATGTATCTTCACATACTCACATTCCTAGCTATTCTTCAAAGACTAACACAGGTTCCATCAACTTCATTAAAATTTTTCTGATAATCTTCAACCACACTGATTTGTTTTCTCCAGCATCTTTTGTGGTTATTATACATATTATAAAATTAAAATTATAAAATTATTATATTAGTCATACACATGCTCCAGCAGTTCTAAGCACACACCTTTTAACCTCCTCCACACCTCCATCAACCCTGGATATGGTTTTAATCTACTTCTTGTATTGCAAAATTTATTCTTATATGTTTTATAAAATGGGGGTTTCTTTTTTAATGATACCTTTTTATACATCACATTAATTTCCAAATATACTCTTGTTATACCAACCTTCACCTGTAACAAAGATTAAAAAAATCCCAGCAAAACTAACAATCACATTAGCTGCGTCAGCATATGCAACATTCCCCATCCATAGCAACTTCCCCAGAGAAAGAAAATCCATTCCCTCTTCTCTTCTCTGGGGTCAAACTTGGCAATTATGATTATACAGTGTTCACGTTTGTTTTAATATTATTTTCATGGTTATGGTCTGTTATTATTTTTTTCTGGTTCTGCTTACTTCATCAGTTCATGGCTATTCCCATATTATTCTGAATTCTTCAGATTTGTCATTTCTTACAGCAAAGTAATATTCCATTACATTCACATAGCAAAATTATTTACCGCTTCTTAATCTAAAGGCACTTACTTGTTCCCAGTTTTTTTGTAAAAACGAAAGGTGAATATTTTTGTATATATGAGTTCTCCCTTTCTTTGACTTCCTTAACAGTAGGATCTCTACATTGAAGAATCACATCCATTTCAATCTTTTTTTTAAAATGGCATTCCAAATTGCTTTCCAGAATGGATGGACACATTTCCAACTGAAATAACAGTATAATAACACACCTGTCTTCATATAGTACCTCTAACACTATTTCTATATTTTCTCACTTCTGCCAGTTTACTGGGAGAGCAAAGAGACCTCAGTAATCTAAATTTACATTTCCCTTACATTAATGATTTGCAGCAAATTTATAACCGTAACAGCTGGCATTTTTGAGAAGTGCTTAGTTATTCTGATCATATGTAAATTTAGGAATGGATCTTGGTTTTATATATACATATCTATACATATGTGTGTATATATATATATATATATATATATATATATAATATATACATGTTAATTCCATATATATCTTAACATAGTGTACAGACACAGGACAAATATTTGATACAAGGCTGCTACCCTGACAGGTTTTCTCCTTACTCCTAGTGCTTTGATTTTGCTCAGAGAAAGCTCTTTGCCCTTTTACATAACAGAAATCATGTCTGTGGTTTCCTCTATCCTTTTTTTGGTTAAGAAATTTTCCTTTAGCCATAGCTGTCAAAGATACTTCTATCATTATCCTCTAAATGACCTTTCTCATATAGTCTTTCCATTGTTACCTGTATTCATTGTTTTCATCATTTCTTATAGCTTATATCAATTTCATTCAAGTACCATAATTTGTTTAGCCACTTTACAATCAAGGGTCAAGAAAATGTAAAGTATCTTATAACAAAAATAATTGACTTGGAAAACAGATCAAGGAGAAAAATTTAGGAATCAATAAATACAGAGACTTCTAGCACATGATTAAAAAGATCGAGGGCTAGACTTTTTTAATTTCCCTTGACCTATCAAAACTCTCAAAAATAGAAATTATGTGCCATAAAGCAACTTCAGCTGTCTCCAAGATTTAAAATACTCAGAATCCAAAAGGTCAAAACAAAAAACCTATGAACTGATTTCTACATTGAGCTCACTCAGCACTGCTCCCCCACATTCCATAGTACCAATAAAGGTTCCACTTAGTTGACCCAAGGACGAGACATAAGGACTCACAACAAAAGCCAGTCCCATAGCTCATCCCCCACTTTCTCTCCAGTGCTGTGAAGATCCTAGCTCCATGGCTGCAGAAGTTTGTTCCTGCTGTGACAGATGGCCTGCCCTCTAGTGGCACAAGCCTGTTAGGGTCACACAGCCAGTGCTTTGGCAGGGCTCCAGGAGTAGAAGAAGCCTGCTGGATTGGAGGGCAGTGAGTGGTCTGTGCTCCACAGCAGAGCCACAGGCAGAGATGAGAAAAGGGCAGGACATGTGCTTGAACTTGAAGGAAGAGTTCAACACAACACCCTATCTAACCCTTGTCCCAGAGCCTGAGAGAACCAAACTTCAGAAATGAAACCTGTGGAAGCAGTGCAACATTTCTCTCAACTGCTACTGCTAGGCCAGAGAACTAAGGCACAGAGGAAGGAGGACAGGACACTGAAACAAATCATCCTGGGGAGGGGTGTGCTGGGGGGCACTCTACTAATCCTGAGTGAAAGAACTCAGAATCTAAATGGGCCCAACTCTGTTCCCTCCAAAGTCACACAGGACAAAGACCTAGCCTGGTGCCCAGCATGGGAGAATGAGATGCTTTGAGAGCCAGTCCCGCCCCTCCCCCCCAAAAGAACAAATTGATGAAATGTCTTAGGACCAAAAGGTAAAGTAGAAATAGAAAAAAAATCTACTGGCAACCTCCTGAAAGAAGCCCCCGAATCAAAATGCCAAGGAAATGATAACCAAGACTCAGAGCTTTCAGGTCAAAGAAAAAAATGCTACAAAACAGACAGAAAGAAATGAAATACTGAAGAATCACAGTTATAATCACACATGATTTATTAGTCCTCATTACAAAGAAATAGAGAGCTCAAAACATGATATTACAGAAGGCAAAGAATATAGACTTACAGCTAAGAAAGACTTACTGAGAAGTGCTGAGTATAATGTTACAGAGGGGAAAAATGGAACCTTTAATGAAATTGAGAATTTCTAAGAAATTCAGAGTTGAGAACAAACTCTGAAGTTCAAACACTGGGGTTTAGAGAAACAGTAAAAAAAAAGACAAATATGAATAGGCAATGCAATAAGGGGTGAAACAGGGATAATCTGCCTATTTCAAATATGAGACATTCCTGTGTCTTCTCCGACACTTTCACCAGTAGGCCATAGTGGGAATTTAATTAAACAAAACCCAGGAATGACTCTGTTATAGCTTGAGGATCTTAAGGAGAAGAATGGAAAAGGGAGGAAGAGGAATAATCAGTCTGTCAAGTAACCATTCAAACAAGGAGGAGAAGGCAAGGGGAGCCACTGATACCTGAAGCTCTCTCTCTCATCCAGATTAGTCAAAGGAAGGAAGAATACACACACATTTGGGTACAGAAATACATTTCACTCAACAAGGAAATGGGAAGGAGAAAGAAGAATCAGAATGAAGGGTAGATTAAGGGAAGGATTAGTCCTAAACAAAACAAACTCTAAGTAAGGACATGCAAAAAATACTTAAAGCTCCTTTTTGATGTGACAAAGAATGGGAATCTGAGGGGATAGACATGAATTGGGGAATGGCTGAGCAAGTGATGGCATGTAAATGTGATAGAATACTATTGTTCTGTGAGACATGAAGAAAGGAGCAGTCTCAGAGAAATCTGGAAAGAATTAGATGAACTGATGCTGAGTGAAGTGAACAGATTCAAGAAAATAATTTATATAATCACAACAATATTTGAAAGACAGACATATATGGCAGACTCAGAGTTCAAAGTAAGGCACACACAGAGATGCGGTCCCTAACCTGAAGGGTATGACACTGTAGTTGGACAGAGTCAAGACTGGCACCCACAAAAGAATGAATATAAGAGCAATGAATACAGTCAGGCCTAATTTGTACATTAGAGACTCTAAGAAGTTCAAAGGACATGGATGTCAACGTGAGGTAGAGAAATAAGGGAAGGCTTTATGCAATACAACACTAGGTTTAAAGGATGGGGAGGATATGGATAAATGAAAGTGAAACAGGTGTGGAAAACAAGATGAAAGAAGGTACAAGGGCAAGAATAAGCATGTTTTACTTGTGTGATAGTGAGGAGAACAATCTGATTAGGTGAAGGGTATGTGTTAGGGAGTAGTGGGAAAGAAACAAGATGGAACAAGTGGGCTGGAGTCGGACTATGGAGGGCCTTGATAGGCAAGAAGTACTCATAATCAATCATGTGGGCAATCTGGAGTCATTCGGGTTTTTTTTTTTGAGCAAGAGAGTAACATGATGAAACCAATATTTTTAGGAATATCAGTCCATCAGCTCCACGAAAATCTTACTCTGTTTCCTCATTGTAGTACAGAGTTGACTTTGGATCCTTGGAACCTATACCACCTGAAAACAAGTTCCGGAAAGTGCAACTTACCTGGAAGGGTTCTGAATATGAGTCCAGTGAGGAACTGTGTTTCTTCTGCCTGAGGGATAACCTAAGTTCATACTTACATTAGCTACAGGGTAATGAATTTTTCAACCCCAGCAATTCTTTTATTTTATCTGTTAAGTTATAGAGGGATTGCCATCTGTAGCTGAGGAAGCAAAGTGGTACAGTGCATAAAGTGCTGGACCTGGATGTAGGAAGGCTTAAGTCAAAATTAGCCTAGAATGTATGACCCTGGAAAGTTATTTAGCTTCTGTCTGCTTCAGTTTTCTGATCTAAAAAATGGGGATGATAACAGCACCTACTTCCCAGAGTTGTTGTAGGAAAAAGGATAAAATAAAATAACATTTGTAAAGTTTTTTGCAAACCATGAAATCACTATAAAACATTGTTATTATCAATGGAGGGAGTACCTACAGTAATGAAATTATTTATCTTTAATGTACTTAAGTATCAGTATACTAAGTAGAAGGCAGAAAGAGACAAGAGTTAGGGAGTCAACTACTACAGTAATCCAAGTGTGATTTTCGTATGTTGGTTCATAGAGAAAAAGATATATACATGGTGAATTTCTGTGAATTTTTTTTAAGAAAAAAAGTTGAGGAAGTCTGGAGACCATGCAACACAACCCAGGAAGTGAAGAGTGCATGCAGCACAGCCTGACATGGCAGGGACAGGATCCTGAACAGATTTCAGGGAGCCAGCAGCAGCAGCAGTTCCCAGATTGCTCAACCCACAAATGCCACAGACAGCTTCAAAGGGCAGTGGGAAGGCTCAGTCACCCAGGAGAGGGGAGCGTGGTCTGGACCCTGGCAGCAGCCACTGCAGCTGCAGCTTCCATTTTTGGAGCCCTTCCCCAGAGTCCCTAGGGGAACTGAGCAGCTGATTTGAATTTCGGCCCTGGGCTTGGCCCTGACAAAGAACTCAAAAGTCAATTAACTGGCTGGGAAAATGCTCCAAAAAGGGAAAAAGAATAAGACAATAGAAGGTTACTTTCTTGGTGAGCAGGTATTTTCTTCCATCGTTTTGAATGAGGAAGAACAATTTTCAATCTTCACAGGAAGACCTAAAAGTCAAGGCTTCTGCAGGCAAAACCTCCAAAAGAAATATGCGATTGTCACAGGCCATGGAAGAGCTCAAAAAGCCTGATTTGAAAATCAAGTAAGAAAGGTGGAGGAAAAACTGGGAAGAGAAATGAGAGAGATGCAAGAAAAGCATGAAAGGCAGGTCAACATCTTGCTAAAGGAGACCCCCCAAAATGCTGAAGAAAGTAACACCTTTAAAAATAGGCTAACTCAATTGGCAAAAGAGGTCCAAAAAGCCAATGAGGAGAAGAATGCTTTAAAAAGCAGAATTAGTGAAATGGAAAAAGAGGTTCAAAAGCTCACTGAAGAAAATAGCTCTTTAAAAATTAGAATGGAACAGATGGAGGCTAATGACTTTACAAGAAACCAAGAAATCACAAAACAAAAACCAAAAGAATGAAAAAATGGAAGATAATGTGAAATATCTCATTGGAAAAACAACTGACCTGGAAATAGATCCAGGAGAGAGAATTTAAAAATTATGGGACTACCTGAATGCCATGATCAAAAAAAGAGCCTAGACATCATCTTTCATGAAATT
>JAQQSK010013807.1:0-11355 GCA_028658325.1 Potorous gilbertii
GGTTGACACTGAGGTACAGTACCATAACCAGCATTTTGGGGGACAGAGGCAAACTTTTGTTTTCAAGTCATTTCTAAAAATAAATTTACTTGAAGAGGATAGGAAAGTGGATGATGGTGCCACTGGGAAGAGACCCTAGAAAACAGTTAACTCAATCTCTGGTGGGCTTGGGAGTGTAGGGAGAATCTCATCTGTGGTGTGACATCAAGGGAAGTAGACAAAGTGAGCTTCATCTGAGAGCATCAAATTTTATCTAATTATTCTTGCTAATGTGAATTAATATGACACTTAATGGGCTCCATGCTATTTAAGGAGTATTAATAGTGTAAGAAATCAGGCTCAGTGGATAGAGCACTGGGTCTAGAGTCAGGAAGACCTGAGTTCAAACTCAACCTCAGATACTTACCAGCTGTGTGACCCTGGGCAAGTTACTTAACCCTGCTTGCCTCAGTTTCCTCATCTCTAAAGTGAGCTGGAGAAGGAAATAATAAGTCACTCCAGTATCTTTGCCAGGAAAACCCCCAAATGGGGTCATGAAGAATCATACATGACTGAACAACAACAAGTAACCTTTATATTTCAGCAATTTAGCAAAATCCTGGATATAACTTTATTAACGTTCCAGGGATGGCTTCTCATTGGGTGGGCATTTTAAAAGGAGACTACAGATTAAGACAATGATTAGTATGTATGAGTGGGTCACTGATGATGCTGTCACAGATACCTTTAAGGGAAATACTTGGGGTTGGAGACCCTTTCCCAGTACCCCTCAAACCATAACACTTAGGGGTTCCCTGTTTTCTCTACTACAAAGTCTGGGCTTTACTGGTCTTATCCTTCAGTAGTTTGGAAGCTGCTAGGTTGGGTGACTGAAAAAGTCAGGAGATGACTGATTAGGAGGGTATGGTAGTGCTCCCTAATCTCACTATTCTCCACTTGGAAATACATGTATGTATATCATTTCATCCTCCAATGACCTTCTGAAGAAAGTGTTATTCTTACCCCCATTTCATGGATGAGGATACTGAGGCTCTGAGAGAGTAAGTGACTTGATCATAGTGGGGACAGAAGAGGAACAATACATCAGAGAAGTGTTGGAGAACAGTTTCAAAGAGGTTCCTCTTGAATTCAGTGAGCAGTCTTCCACAACACCTAGGCTCCATTAGAATCAAGAAGCTCCAGTAATTTTAGCCTGACTTGACCAAACTCCTAAAAACAAATTAAATATTAGGTTTTATGGTGTTGTACAGAAGGCTTCTACTAATAATATTTTTCTATATCAAACCATGTCTCAAGCTCAAGTACTATAGGGGGATACAGGGTACTACTGATTTGTCCAGTTCTCAAAATTGCTTGAAAGTTACATGGAAAAAGGCATTTTTTGAAGGTTTTGGCTTGGTATTCTGACCTGCATATCAGCAGCAGTATCAACACTGATTTAAGGAGGGATCTATGTGCCAGTGCTGCTCCAGAGGGTCACCAGATTGTTCTCTATCTATAGGGATGGCATCAGCCCAGGCTCCCTAAAGTGGGACTGCAGTGTAGATAAAACACCAGTGTTATCTGAAACTGGCAACTTCATGGTGAAGAAATAGCATATGAAAGAGGAAATAAAAAGAAGCGAAAGAAAAAACATTTAAAAAAATTAAGAAGGCTTTTCCATGTAGTCATTTGAATTATATCAGTTCAGGGACCTTACTTCCTTTCTGTATCATTATCTGTGTCTTGCTGAAGAAGCATCTCTCAGCTGGGAGAAGATATTCAGAAAGTTGTCCTGTGAGTGTATGCATTTCCCAGCAAAGATCCTGCTTGCCATCCTACCTACCCATATGCTCAGCTGTTCCCTACTTTTTTTTATACGATCAAGGCCCTATATACTCCAAAATATTTATAGTAGCACATTTCGTGGTAGCAAAGAATTGGAAACAAAGTAGATGACATCAACTGGGAAACGGTTAAACAGATTATGGTACATGACTATGCTCTAAGAAATGATGAATATGATGAAAACCAAGAAACACAGAAAGACTTTCATGAACTCTTGCAAAGTCAAAGAGGAGCACAGCTAGGAAAACTATATCCACAATACAACTACAATATCAGTCATCACCTGTGATGTGATAGACATTGCTAACTTATGAGGATACAAACGACAGTCCCAGCCCTCAAGAAGCTTCCAATGTAAGAGGGGGAGGGAGGCAACAATCAAATATGTACCAACAAGTTATATACATGGGATAAACAGGAAGTGATTTAGAGAGGCAAGGCATGATATAAACAGAAAAAAATCCGGCAATCAGAAAATAATCGAAAATGAACATTGCGAAGTTATAAAAGATTAAACTTGACCTCAAAGAAGAGGTATGAGAGGCATTTCCCCTCTCCTCCTTTACAGAGACTGGGGATCATCGGTGTGGGACTTCGAACTGAATATCTAATTTTTTGATATATGAATTGGTTTTGTTGATTGATTTTTTCCTTTCTCTTTTAAAAAAACTCTGCTAGTAGGGATGAATACAAAATGAAGGATGCTGGGGGAAATGTAGGTGATATTAAAACAGAAAAGAACTACATACACACACACACACACACACACACACACACACACTTTTTTTTTTAAGGAAAAAAGTATTCTACCAAGATCATTTTCTTTTCCTCAGACTAGACACATTTCACCAATCATAGCCTCTGACAGAGGCTTTCTTTGCCAATGTCTCAAATTGCTTGGCAATGAGTCATATTTCAAAGAGGAATGAAACCACAGACTGAGGCAATGAGCAAAGCACTAGTTCCTCTCCCTCCCCCAACTTCTCCCTGTCCCTCTCCCCCATGTTAAAGCTTTAAAAACATGTTAAAAACAAATGTTCTTCATTCAGTCCAGGCTCCAGGCACAGAAATAGCTAGAACAAGGTGAATGCGGCTTTGCCACAGGGTTGCAAACTTTAGATGGTGTTCACCATATACAATTACACCCCTTCAGTAGCCTAAACTTGGTACCTAGTTACTTGGAATGAGTAGTTAAACTAGAAACTATCAGATAGGAGAATGCCCTTGCCCTTGGTGTCATCCCCTAGATGCACTTGAAGACCACCCCTGCAGTATCCTGGGGTTCTGACCCTCCAGTCCTTTCCCGTTTCCCACAACTGATTTTGTCCGAAAGGGCTGCTTAAGAGTGTGTTTTTCGGACCATTACTCAAGTCACAAAAAGTACTAGTGATGGCTCCCACCTGGGGACAATTCTTCTGCATTCTATCCAGTCAACATGATGGCTCACCTTTAATATATATGTATATATATATATATATTTTTTTTTTTACAAATTATTTTGTATTATCTCTGTCCAAAAAGGGAGGGGAAGGATTTAAGTTGCAATAAAAGAATACATTTGGAGCCAAATCTAACTCAGTACAAAAGCTTGTTTCATGTAGATGGCCTGAGTCATTTGATAATACCCCTTAGGGGAAGGCTAAATGACAGTCTTTATGAGACAATATTTCCTATTCTGACTTAAAGGGATATAACATGCCAATTGTTCTTTAATTTCAAAACAACCTGGTTTTCTTTCCCAAATGGAAGGATCTCAAATTTGTGTATTAAAAAATCCCCTATGATCTAGTATCCCAGTGTCCTTTCATTAATATCTTTGTTTTTCTTTTCTGTAGGCAGGATTTTGGATGTCCATAACCCTTAATTGAGGATCCCAAGATATTTTAACCTAGAGTGGAGTTGGTTTGTATCAGATTCATTTTCACGTGCAGGTCAAAACTGCTAATCCCAAATCATTCCTGCAGATTGAGCTCATAAAAATCATTAGTATGTGTAGAGGTCAGCTGGTGGTGTATTTGCTAAGTGGAGGACTTATGAGGATGAGCTGATTTTCGAATGCTGCTACTGACATTTCCTAGCTGTATAACCCTAGACAAATTATTTATTTTGTGTCAGTATCAGTATACTCATCTTAAAAATGGGGATGATGAAGGCATCTACCTCACAGGGACATTGTGAGGCTTAAATGAGATACTATATAAAGCTCTCTGCTGACCATGTAAATGGCAACAATGTTGATAATTATTTTTAACTATTTTTATAATTACTATATATATATATATATATATATAACTATTTTTATAATTACTATAGCTGGCAGGAAGGACTGGCCCATTGTACACTGGTGATGGTCGCTTTTTAAGCAATTGAATGCCTGTTCTGCAATGTAATTCAGGGGGTGGAGAGGTTCTGTATCTCTGATTTCGTTAGTCTATTCAACTCTCAGTGTGAAAACTCAGTAATTCATCCAAGGCTATATGGCTGGTCTTCAGAGCAGGTCTGTAAGTCAGGAAATTGTGGGTTCAGATCCCACCTCTGATACATACTGACTGGGTGATCCTGGACAAGTCACTCAAACTCTTTAATGTCACTAAATGTCACTAAACTCTTAATGAAGACTCTAAGTGGCAAAGAAGATACTGACTTGAATTAATAGAGTGAATTTCCTCACTTGGGCATTCCTTGTACCAATTAGATAAGGTTCTTGTCCAGGGATGGGGAACCCACACCCTAGAGACCACATGTGGCCTTCTAGGTCCTTGGGTGTGGCCTTTTGACTGAGTCTAAGTTTTACAGAACAAATTCTTTTATTAAGAGGCTATACTTGAGGAACTACAGGGTCACATGTGGCCTTGAGGTCTCAGGTTTTCCACCCCTGTTCTAGGCCCTTTCCCCTATAGCTGGAATGAGGGCATTTATGTTTTAAGTATGATCTCTAATTATGGAATTTTAGACATCACTGTGAAGATGCCATCAATAGATTGGAAATCTTAAGAGCCCAGGAATGGTTGCCCCTCTCCCCGCCAATCACTAGCCTTGCTTCCAACCCAACTGCAAAGTGATCATTCAGGTAACCAAACCCTCTGGAGAAGTTGCTGCCAATCTCACCAGCTGCTGCCCACTCACAGGGCAAGGAAACTGGCTTAGCTGAAGCAACAAGACCCCCTAAGGGAGAGAAAGGAGATGGTCTCTGTCAAGCAACTGAAACTACCACCATGCTGGAGACAGCCCAGGACCTTGGGCCCAAGAGCCTTAAGAACAACACTTTTCCCAAACTACCAGTCTGCTTCAAACCCAGTCCCCAAAGCCATCATCTGGGGAATCATCCCTTGTGGAAAAGTGACTTGGTAAATGCTTCCACAGGTTCTGGAGTCCTGGCCACCCTGGAAAGCACAGCCACTAAGGACCAGGAAAAGAAAATTCTTACCACCAAAATCCTTGGTGCTGTCAAATTGCTCAAGGTTAGAAAGGAATATGATTTTAATTAGTAAAAGTATACATTTCCATGTGCTTTGCCAATGAACCATAAGGACAACGGGGCTTTTCTATCTGATTTACAGTTGAAACTTCTCATATGTTTTGCCTCCCCCTCCAAAAATGTGAGCTCCTCCAGAGTAGGGACTGTTTGGCCTTTATTATTTGTGAGCCTACTACTTCTCACAGTACCCTGCAAATTTTATTGTAATTGAGTTGTTTCAGTCTTGTCCAACTCTTCATGACCTCATTTGGGTTTACTTGGCAAAGATATTGGAATGGTTTGCCATTTCCTTCTCCAGTTCATTTTACAGATGAGGAAACTGAGGCAAACAGGATTAAATGACTGCTCAGAGTCACACAGCTAGTATTTAAGGCCAAATTTCAACCCAGGTTGTCCTGACTTCAAGGTCAGCTCTCTCTAGCCACCCTAGTTGCTTTGCACATAGTAGTAAATGCTCATTCATTCAAGAAATCCAACCATGAAGTGATTGCTTGCTCTATTTTTGGGTAAGGCAACCCAGGATATCAGTAAGAGCATTTTGAGTAAACTCTTCACATTGTTCAAACACTTTGGAAGTTGTGGGTTTTTTTTTAAGAACCATATTTAGGTAACATACTTGTCTTAGTTTAATAATATCCTTTTGTTGAACTCTCTGAAGAAAAATCACCCATTAACAAGTATTTACAGGCTTTCATACATATCTTGTATATCATAGAAGCCAGCTGTTTCTCACTGGCTTGACTGTAGATAATATTATTTTTAAAAAGTTTTGTTTCTGGTAATCCTACTATAAAGATATTAATGATATGGGGAAACATGGTGGTCCATCTCCATCCACCCACCTTATAGGATTGCATTAAAAGTCTTACCTTCCTAGTACCTGTTTTCTTTCAGTCTAATTCCTTTTAACTCTTAAATGTAGCGACCTATGCTGGCTTTCCTTCCCGCTCAAGGGAAAACTTTGTGTAGCCTGGAGCAAAGAATCACTCATTTACTAAATTGACCAGAAAGTCTATGAAAAGGCAGCTGTGATTTTTTTTTTAAGGGAAGGGAGATAAATAACCAAATGCTTGGAGTCCTCTGGAGAGTTGATAGTCCTTCATTTATCTTGCAAGAAACCTTTCTGCTGACAGATCTAAAGTTATTTCAAACACCTGGAGTTGTGAGAGAGCAGGTGTTTTATATTGTGAGAGAGTGTCTTTTAAATGGGAGAATGCTGCTCTGCAAAAATTAAAAAAAAAAAATAAATGGAAAACAAAACCAGAAGATCATGTGGGACATCCAGATGTACCCTTTCAAAGAGGAGCAAAGAAGACTTTTCAAAACTATATACTGTCACTATTTGTGGTGAATTGGGTAAGGAACAATTGCCTAGTGGATAATAGAACCTGGAGCCAGGAAGAGCTTGGTTCAAATTATACTAGTGACACTTTCTAGTTCTTTAACTGGGGGCAAATTTCTGAACCTCAGTTTCCCCATCTCTAATACCAGTCTAATTAGACATAAATTCCTTCTCCTTGGGATGTTTTGAGGCTAAAATGAGTCTGTTTGTAAAGTACTTGGTAAACTCTAAACCTATATAGTAGAGGTTCTTAACCCAGAGTGATAAACTTAACTATTTTTTTTATAGCCGTATATCAGTTTAGTTGATTTTTTTTTGCAATCCTATGTATCTTATTATATGCATGTAAAAATGTTCTGAAATGTCCATAGTCTTTACCAGACTGCCAAAGGGGTCCATTGATACAAAACAAATTTTTAAAAAGCTTAAAAATCTCAGCTCATATATAAATGTCAATTATTTTTTAAATGAAATTTTATTCCATTTTCAAATAAATATCCTCTTTTTCTTCCTTCCCCTCTGGTCTCCACTGAGAAAGCAAAACCAAACAAACAAAACCCAAAACCTCTGTTACAAACATATAATTGAGCAAAACAAATTCTGGCGTAGGCCATGTCTAAAAAGCATGTCCCTATCTGCACACTGAGTCCATCATTTCTCTCTTTGAAGGTGAGTTGCATGGTCCGTCATGAATCCTCTAGAATTGTGCTTGGTCATTGCACTTAACAGAGTTTATAAGTCTTTCAGACTTATATGTTACCATTGTATCAGTTGTTATCCTGGTTCTGTTTACTTCCATCTGCATCAGTTCATAAAAGTCTTTCCAGGTTTCTCCGAAATCATATCCTTCATCATTTTTAATAGAACAATGGTATTCCTTCAATACACATACCCTAACTAATTTACCTATTTCCTAATTGATGGGCACTCCCTATCCCACCAGTTTCCAGTTCTTTAAGGCCAGTTATTATTAAATGTAAGTGACGATACTGAATGATTTATCTAGGTAAAATGTGTTTAAAAAAGGTTTTTATGATGGATGCCATTGCACAGATTTCTCCACAGTTTCTACCTCTTGCACTAACATCCTTCCCAAAGTCCTACTAATGGCTTAATCTAGTAGGTTAGACTGCTGGCAGAACTGGTGACAACTCAATAATTGGGACATGCCAAGGAATAGCTAGTGGAACAATGCATATATTGGAGGTTAAACAACAAGTTAAGTTGTGATCAATACATTATGAAATCATTTTTGAGGCTAGGTCAATCCTTGTCCTACGTCCTCTTTTTCTTTTTTAAAAAAATCATCCACTGGTGCTGCCAATTCTTTCAGAATGTCTTAATTTCACAACTGTGTTGGCAAGTCCTGCCCAAACAGATTGTGAAAGTGAGGTTAAAGGTGCAAGTAAACAGATCCTGGAATAGAGCCCAGATCTTTTGTACGTAGCCTATAGTTACAGAAGCTTGGCGGCCAATGGGGGCAACAGAGATTGTTGGATATTCAAGTTCTGAGAAAATTTTGAAACATTGGACCCTAAAAATTTATCTTTTGGCCATCAACAGAGATCAGTTTAATGAATTGTAATTTAGAGCAAATAAAGAGAATGATTGATTGATTAAGCTCCTTAAGGGCAGAAATTGTAATGGTTTTTATCTTTGAATATCCAGTGCTTAGCATAAAGTCCTGGATATAATAGGCACTCAATAAACATTTACTGAATTCAAAGTTATTTTAATTCAATTCCTTGTGCAACTTATGCCATGTGGCACTGGAGAGAAGACCATTACTAAGGAATGTATATTGGAAACTTGGTTTCTTTTTCTATAAAACATGGATAACATATCGTGTAGTACCAGCCTCATGGTGTTATCTTAAGACTTAGATTAGGTAATTCAATACTTGTAAATCATCAAGTGCTACATAAATGTGTCACTTTTGTTATGATTGTGGTTTTTGTTGCTGTTTTATCAATGATGCTTCACGTCATCCTTGAGAAAAATTGTATAATTTCTTTTGGAATATTCACATTCTGTAGGAAAGAACATTTCCTAACCTTGTAGGGATCGACATATGAGTATTCTCATGGATAATGTGAAAGTACTGATAATTAAGTATTATCAGAATGAAAATTCTACAGAGGTTGGGAGTTCACAGGATGTTAGTGGTTCAGAATTTCATAAACTAGTGCCAGAACTACTTCTTCATCTCCATTTTGGGCCTTGAGACATAGTGTATTACCTTGGACACTTGAAGTCAGGAGAAACACTTCTATTCATATCCCTTTCTGACACTTTCTAGGTGCATGGTGCTCAGATAGTCATTTAAGTCACTGAGTCGATAAAGTGCCTACTACATGTCAGCCACTGTGCTGAACACTGGGGTTACAAAGAAAGAGAAAAAAATAGTCAATCCTTGATCTCAAGGAGCTGGTAATCTAATGGGGGAGACAGCATGAAAACAGTTTTATATATATATATATATATATATATATATATATATATATATATATATATATATATATATTTAATTTTTTATATTTATATTTTTATATTTAATGTTTTTTGCATCAACATTCATTGGGGAAATTGACCTACAGTATTCTCTATTTTGCTCTCCTTGTCTTTAGGTATCAAAACTGTTTCGGAGAAGGAATTTGCTAGGATTTTTGTTTTACTTATTTTTTCAAATAATTTATTTTGTATTGGGATTAATTTTTTTCCTTTACTGTTTGGTAGAATTCACTTGTAAATCCATCACTTAGCCCTGACTTTCTTTTTTGGCTTACAGTTCCACTGTCTATATAATTTTCCCTCCTGTTCTCTACTCATTACTCTCAGTGTAAGACCAGGAATGTCCTGAGAGAGGCCAAGAAATCAGTAAGATCAACTGGAATGGGAGTTGAGAGATACATCTGAGATTCATCAAATTCCTCAGTGGTCAAATGATGGGAAAAATTGTACTTCTATCTAACAGGATTATTGTGAGGAAAAATTTAAAACCCTATAACATGGAAACAACTATGTTGTGAGCTATTATGGTAGCTATTATCAAACATGCAAATTCTGATGTCTTAGGCAAACAGACCAGTCTAAACTGGTTCAGACAAGTCTGGTTTATATGGGTCAAAACTGGTCTGAACTGGTTTGAACTAGTCTGAACCAATATAAACTGGTCTGAAATGGTTTAGACTGATTTTAACCAGTGAACAGGTTTTGGTCCACTTCAACTGATTTGAATGTGTGATTGTAGCTGGATTGAACTAGTCTGAACTGGTTTTATCCATTTGAATTGGGCTTACCAGTTTAAACTGTATCAAGTCCGCCAAAAGCAGTCTGGTTCAGAACAACTTAAATTGGCTCAGACCAATATAACTGAATTCAGACTGGCTAAAACCAAGTTTAAACTGGTTCAGACCAGTTCAAACTCATTCAGACAGGATAAATAACCAATTGCAACCAATTGATACCAGTTTAAACTGCTGCAGACCAGTTCAAACTGGCCAAAACAAGTTCAAACCAGTCAAAAGTGGTTCAAACTTGCCAAAATCAGTTTAAACCAGACAACCCATCTGGATATGGGATAGCCCGTAAGGGATGGATGGAGAGGAAGATTGCAATTTACAATTAGCTGTAGTCTTATCAAGTTTAAACCATATTGTGACAGGATCACATGGTGGTCTCTCACAAAAGGACAGACTAAGGGAAACTGAGTGACTGTGACATCCTGTGATGATGCCTATGGAAATGTGTATTCCTGGAAGTTGGAGCCCTCTGGGCTTATGGACCAGAGAGAAATAGCCTGTGGTAGCTTGCTTTAGGGAAGCCCTTGGAATGGGAGACCATTTTACTTGTCCGGTATTGTGCTATCTAAATTCAAATTAGCAAATATTTAAGTGCCTACCAAGCAGAAGTCACAGTGCTGAGGGTTCTGGGACTGTAAAACAGAAACTAAACACTCCTTGCCCTCAAGGTATTACTGGGAGTAGCAGGGCAAAGTATGTGACATATGTAAATTGGAAAAGCAGAAGTACATTTTCAAGCAGTTTCATGAGGCGAAAAGATATCTGGGGTTGGAGGTCAGGAAAGGTCTCTTGAAGGAGATGATATTTGCTTTACTTTCATTAGAACATAAATTCCCTGAGAATGGGGACTCTCTTTTCTATTTGTATCTCTAGTACTTAGAACTATGTTTTAAAAAGTACATAGTAGTGAACAGTTAATTGCAAGTTTGATTGCAAAACCCACACCAGCTTTAGGGCTCTCCCCTTCACTGCGCCCACTCCAGAAAAAGGTGTATCCAGCTCCAACTTCAGGAAGCTGGCCTTCATTTGCCAATCTTGTTTCACTCAGGGCAGCTATTTGGATGTGATGCCTGTTGAGTTCTCTTGCAACAAGAGCAGTTCTTCTTTCAGGTCAACTGGATTTTGTGTTGTCTGTTAGTGTGCACATGTTCCATGTGCCAATGGTGAGTGGAATCATCTTTGCAGATTTTTTTTTTGTGTGTTTCCACTGCATAGTGGGATTCCTCATCTGCTATGGTAATTGGGCCAGGGTTGGGTAAGTAGGCAATGTTTCGGGCACCTTTTCTAGCCCCCTTCCTCACACCAGGAGGTGAGCAGTGCAATCCTTAAAAGGCTGCTCAGACACCCAAGGGGCTGCCGAGTGCCACTGCTGCTTCCACTGAGAAATGACCCTGTGATCTGGGCCA
>JAQQSK010013808.1:0-11354 GCA_028658325.1 Potorous gilbertii
AGATTGTAATGGGTGAAGAGAAAAGGGTGGAGGCAGAAAAATGCAAATTGTGTCACAGTAAGAGGTACAAAACATATAGTAGAGGGAAAGATGGGAAGAATCACTGTTTGAGCTTTACTCTCATCAGATTTGGTTCAAGGAGGGAAGAACATACTCAGTTAAATATAGAAATTTAACTTGCCCCACAGGCAGTAGGAGGGGAAAAAAGAAAGAAAAAAGAGAGGAGATTAAAAGAAAGGAAAGAAGTGGATGGGAAAAGGGAATTAAAAGGGAGAGGGGCTGATGGAAGGTAGATATATCAGTAAACACCCTGATATACACAGTGGGGCCTGCTATCACAGGTTTTTTTATATGTTTCTCTGAAAAGAAAAGCAACTTTTGAGTGTTTACCAATCACTTTAATCAAGCACACGTATCATTCCGTTAGTTCAGGGGGAAAAGTCAGCACGCTGAACTTCAAAGAAAACACAGAGAAATCAAAGATCAACAGACATGGCTTCCTCTGTCTGATCATAATCAATACATACATTACAATTAAACAGACAGATCCCATATCTGGGTTTTCAAAACTGGAGCTCCTTAGTGACTTACCAGAGTCCTAGTGTGGCCAAACAAACACTAACAGTCAGTAAGCCCCAAAGTAAAACCTCAGCCTCATAGTATTTTTATACTTTTCAGAGTCAGAGGGCTTGATCCTCTGACCTGGTACCTCAATAGAAAACACAAAAGGTACTTGACCTACTTCCTACAAAAGATCTCACCTAATGAAGCTTTTCTCAGTGGGCATTTCCAACAATGGGTGGGGAAGATTTTCTTTAACCACATTCAAATAGTCTTTATACTTCTTGATTATACTAAAACAAAAAGAACAAAAGATCCTGTTTGCCTTGGCCTCACAGGAAGGAAGATTGAGGGAGGCAGTTTTTAAAATTAAAACTCTTTTGAGAAAGATAACTGCTGAGACAGAAGTGAAAGCAAAAATGAGGAGAGGGAAGGGAGAGGATGAAAAGAAAGACAACAGACAGTCATCATAACTGTGTTTGTGAATGGCATGAACTCTCTCATGAAATGGAGGTAGATAGCAGAATGGATTAAAAACAATAATTCTACCATGTTATTTAAAAAAACATATTTGAAAAAGGGGAATATACATAGGGTAAGGTAAAAGGCTGGAGCAGAACATATTATGCTTCAGCTAATGTAAAAAAGCAAGGATAGCAATCCTAATCTCAGACAAAGCAAAAGAAAAAATAAATGTAATCAAAAGAGATAAGGAAGGAAACTATATCCTCTAAAAGGCAGCAGAGACAATGAAATAACATCATTATTGCATACATGCACCAAGTGGTATAGCATCCAAATTCTTAGAGGAGAAGCTAAGGGAGTTACATGAAAGAATAGACAGCAAAATTATACTAATGGGGGAACTCAATCCCTTCTCTCTGAAATTGATAAACCTAAACTCAAAATAAACAAGACAGAAGTTATGGAAGTGAATAAAATTCTGGATGTGCTAGACCTCTGGAGAAAACTGAATGGTGATAGAAAGGAATACACCTTTTTCTCAGTGGTATATTACACATACACAAAAATTGATCCTGTGCTATGGCATAAAAACCTCCCTCACAATCTAGCGTGAAAAGGCAGAGATAACAAATGCATCATTTTCAGATCATGATGCAGTAAAAATTATAGGTACTAAAGGGTCATGGAATGGTGGACCAAAAATTAACTGGAAACCAAATAGTCTATTTCTAAAGAATGATTAGGTTAAACAACAAATCATCTAAATAATCACTAACTTCAGTCAAGAGAAGGACAATAATGAGACAACCTACCAAAACTTATTGGATTCATCAAAAGTAGTTCTTAGGGAAAGTTTTATATCATTGAATGCTTACAGGAATAAAACCAAGAAAGATGAGATCAAAGAACTGTGAATGTAACTGAAGAAGTTAGAAAAAGAAAAAATTGAAAATCCCCAACTAAAAACCAAAGTAGAAATACTGAAAACCAAAGGAGAGATTAATAAAATTGAAATTAAGAAAATGATTGAACTAAGAAATAAAACTGAGTTGGTTTTATGAAAAAAAAATACAATAGTTAAGTCTTTAGTCAATTTGAATAAAACAAAAAAAAAACCAAATTACCAATACAAAAGAGAAAAAGGTGAACTTACCTCCATTGAGGAGGAAATTGAAACAATAATTAGAAATCACTTTTCCTAATTGTATGCTTATAAATTTAACAATCTAAGTAAAATAGATAAATTATTTTAAAAAATACATAAATTTCCTAGATTAAGAGAAGAGGAAATATAATACTTAAATAAATCCCACTGAAGAAAAAGAAATTAAACAAGCTGTCAATGAATCCCTAGGCGTGGATGGATTTACAAGTGATTTCTATCAAACATTTAAAGAATAGTTGGTTCCAATAATACATAAAATATTTGAGAAAATTGGTAGGAGAAAATCCTACCAAATTCTTTACATGATGAAAATATGGTCCTGATACCTAAACTAAGAAAAGTCAAAACAGAGAAAAAAAATTATAGACTAATTTTCCTAGTGAATATTATAGATTCAAAAATTTAAGATATTAAAAAATATTACAACTTATCATAAGAATAATATATTATGATCACGTAAGATTTATATCAGGAATGCCGGGTTGGTTCAATATGAGGAAAACTATCAGCATTATTGATTGTATCAACCAAAAAACTAACAAAACCATACAATTATCCCAACATATGCAGAAAAAGTTTTTTATGAAACACAACATATTTTCCTATTGAAAACACTGGGGAGCATAGGAATCAATGGAGCCTTCCTTAAAATAATAAGTAGCATCCAACTAAAACCATCAGTGAGCATTATATATAATGGGGATAAGCTAGATGCACTTCCAGAAAGGGGTGAAACAAGGATGTCTATTATATCCACTGTAATTCAATGTGACACTAGCAATGTTAGTGGTAGCAATGAGAGAAGAAAAAGAAATAGAAGAAATTAGAATAAACAAAGAAACTAAGTTTTCACTCTTTTTATTATTAATTTATTTGTTTTCAATTTTCTACAATCACTTTCATAAGATCTAGATTTTCTCCCCTTCCCTCTTCCCTTCCTGAGATGAAAAGCAGTTTTATATGGGTTCTACATCTACATTCTTATTAAACACATTTTTACATCAGTCATATTGCATAGAAGAATTAAAGTGAATGGGAGGAACCATGAGAAAAACCCAACAAAACAAAACATAATACAAGAAAAATATTTCGCTACATTGTGCTATCCAATTTCATAGTTCTTTCTCAGGATGTGGATGGCACTTTGTCTCAAGAGTCCATTGGGAATGTTTTCAGTCCTTGCATTGTTGTGAAGGGCTAACTCTACCAGAAAAATGCCTCGCACCCTGTGCTTGTTACTGTGTACAATGTTCTCCTTGTTTTGCTACTTTCACTCATCATTACTTCATATAAGTCCTTCCAGGACTCTCTGAAGCCTTCTTGGTCATTTTTTCTTATAATATGATAATATTACATTATGTTCATATACTGTAACTTATTCAGCCATTTCCCTAGTGATGGGCATCCCCTAGATTTTCAGTTCTTGGTCACCAAAAATAGAGCTGCTATAAGTATTTTTGCACATGTGGGGCCCTTTTCAGTTTTATGATCTCTTTGGCATACCATTCTAGAAGCAATATTGCTGAGTTAAAGCATATGCACATTTTTATAGCCCTTTGGGCGTAGTTCCAAATTGCTCTCCAGAATGGTTGGATTAACTCAGAACTCCACCAACAATGAATTAGTTTTCCAATTCTGCCACATCTTCTCAAACATTTATCATCTTCCTGTTTTATCACATTAGTCAATGTAATAGATGTGATGTGGTACCTCAGAGATGTTTTGATATGTCTCTCTAGCTAATAGTGATTTAGATCATTTTTTTCATATGACTATAGACAGCTTTAATTTCTTCCTCTGAAAACTGCCTGTTCATATCCTTTTGACCATTTATCAATTTTGGAATGACATGTATTTTTGCATATTTTATTCAGTTCTCTATATATTTTAGAAATGAAGTCTTTATCACAGACACTAGCTGTAAAAAATTCTTTCCCAGTTTTCTGCTTCCCTCCCAATTGTGAAAGAACCTTTCAATTTATTGAAAAATAAATTATCCATTTGGTACTTCATAATGTTCTCTAAATCTCATTTGGTCATAAATTTCTCCATTCTCCATAAATCAGACAAATACTATTCCTTGCTCTCCTAATTTGTTTATAGTATTAGTCTTTATACCCAAATCATATATCCATTTGGACTTTATTCTGGGGTACAGTGTCAGACATTGGTCTATGCCCAGGTTCTACAACATTATTATCTAGTTTTCCCAGTAGTTTTTTCTCAAATATTGAGTACTTATCCCAGAACCTGGGGTCCCTAAGTTTATCAAACAGTAGATGATTATATTCATTGATTGCTATTCCAACATATTCCACTGCTCTACCCCTCTATTTCTTAGCTGGTAAAAAATGGTTTTACTGATTGCTGTTTTATAATACAATTTGAGATCTGGTAGGGCCCTAGCCTTAGCGTTTCTTTTCAATATCTCCCTGCATATTCTGGACCTTTCATTGTTCCAGGCATATTTTGATATTGTTTTATAACTTAGAAAATAATTTTCTGATAGTTTGATTGGCATGACACTGAACAGGTAAATTAATTTAGGTAGAATTGTCATTTTTATTATACTAGCTCAGCCTACCCATGAACAACTGATGTTTTTCCACTTATTTAGATCTGACTTTATTTGTGTGAAAAGTGTGTTGTAATTATATTCTTATAGTCCCTGAATGTGTTTTGGCAGGTAGACTCCTAGATATTCTACAATATCTACCATAGCTTTAAATGAGATTTCTCTTTCTCCCCAGCTGTTTGACTATCTTAGTAATATATGGAAATGTAGATGCTTGGAATCCTGTATTTTGTATCTTGCAACTTTGCTAAAATTGGTTATTATTTCAAGTTTTTTTTACTTGATTCTCTAGCATTCTATAAGCATATCATCATATAGTCTGCAAAGAGAGAAAACTTATCCTGATATGATAAATCATGCTGTAACGACATAGCTAAAAGGATCACTGCTTCTGGGATAAGAATTCACTGTCTGACAAAAACTGCTGGGAAAATTAGATAATAGTAGGGGGGAAACAAGGCATAGACCAGTGCTTGACACTGTATACCAGAATAAATTACAAATAGGCACACAATCTAGGTATATAGGCAAATACTACGAACAAATTAGAGGATGAAGAAATAGTTTATTTGTCATATTTATGAAGAATGGAGAAATGTATGACCAACTAAGAAATAGAGAACATTATGAGATGCATAATGGATAATTTTGATTATATTAAATTGAAAAGATTTGCACATATTTGATGCAACCAAGATTAAGAGGGTCAAAAAACTGGCAGAGAATCTTTACAACTAGTGTCTGTGATAAAGGCCTCATTTCTAAAGTATATATAGAACTGAGTCAAATTTACAAGAAAACAAGTCATTCCCCAATCAATAAATGGTCAAAATTTGAATAGTCACTTTTCAGAGGAAGAAATTAAAGCTATCTATAGTCATATGAAAGTAAAAATCTAAATCACTACGGAATTAGAGAGATGCAAATCAAAATAACTCTGAAGTATCACATCACACATATCCAATTGGCTAACATGACAAAACAAGAAAATGATAAATGCTGGAGAAGATGTGAGAGAGTTGGAACACTAATTCGCATTGTTGGTGGAGCAGGGACCTGATTCAACCTCTCTGGAGAGCAATTTGGAACTATGCCCAAAGGGCTATAAAATGTGCATTACCTTTGACCCAGCAATATCATTTCCAGGGCTGTACCCCAAAGAAATCATGAAACTGGGAAAAGGACTCATATGTACAAAAATATTTATAGCAGTTCTTTTTGTCGTGACCAAGAACTGAAAATCAAGGGAATGCCCATTAATTGGGGAATGACTGAAGCAGTTATTGTATATGAATGTAATGGAATACTATTGGGCTATGAGAAATGATGACTAGGCAGACTTCAGACAAATCTGGAAAAGCTTACATAAACTGATGCTGAGAGAGAACAATGTGTACAGTAACAGCCATCATGTGTGAGGACTGTCTCTGAGAGACTTAGCCCTTCACAACAATTCAATGACCTAAAACTTTCCAAAGGATTCTTTATGAAAACTTCCATCCACATGCAGAGTCAGAACTATAGAATCAGAATCCATGAGGTAGCAGACTATTTTCTCTCTTGTTATGTTTTATTTTGTTTTGGTTTTTCTCATTGTTTCTCCCATTTGTTATAATTCTTCTATGCCACATGACTATTGTGAAAATGTGTTTAATAAGAATGTATGTGTAGAATCCATATAAGACTGCATGCCTGTCTTGAGGAAAGAGTGGGGAGGGAGGGGGAGAAAATTGTTGAAAATTGAAAACAGATATATTAATAAATTTTTTTAAGAGAATGCTTCCTTCTATCATTGCCCCACATGGAAATGTACATACCATCTGTGATTTATTCCATGTACATAACATTTACAGGAAGAATGGACTCATGATATGGAAACTCCTGACACAAAAGCAGATCATATACTACTCATGACTCTTTAAATAAGCTGGAGGGTTGCTTGCTTGCTTGCATAGTTAGTAAATGTTAATAGCAAGGTTTCCAATCCTGATTTTCGTGACTCCAAGGTCAACACTACACGCATAGTGACACGATGCTTTTTACTTTTTTATGGACCTATAGCTAAAGAAAATCAGTCTGAGACAAAAAAAGACAATTGATACTGGATATTCTCAAATAAAAAAGGATGACCAAAGCTTTTACACTTGGCTTCTGAAACGCAAATTTAGAACAGAAAATTCAATGAAGTCTGAACACCAAATTCCCTTTTCATTTTTTTTGAAAGGTGGAAAGCACAATTCTTGTTTTTGAAACAACTAGTTGCAGCAGTGGATAGAGCACTGGGCCTAGATTCAAAAAGACCTAGTCAAAATCCAGTCTCAGACACCTACAAGCTGTGAGACCGTGGGCAAGTCACTTAACCTCTGTCTTAATTTCTCCATCTATAAAATGGGGGCTTGTAATAGAAACTACGTTACAGGATATTTACGAGGTTCAAATGAAGAAATAATTGTAAAGATCTTAGCACATAATAAGAGCTATTGTAATCATTAACTATTGTAAGTGTTTCTTTTTAAAAATGAACATACACAGATGTATTCACAGCTGGGACTGTATTGTATCTGATGCATTCTTGTCTAAGTACGATGGTACATATATTCCTAGGCTCAGGAGATAAGCTCTAATCAGCTTTCCTTTTTGCAAAAGGAGAAACTTGCTTGAGCATGCAGGAGTTATGACTTGCTCTAGGGGACTGAGTGCCCATCTACGATTCCACATCACCGAGATCCACCAATAGAACTCTTCTTAGGTTTTATGGGAATTTCCCCAGTGATGGGATGAGAGCTGTAACAAAGGAATGAAAGCTATAACAAAGGAACTGAAGAAAATGAGCAATGTCATCGAACCATCATGTGATTTGCTGCTGTCCCTGACTTTCTTTGGGAACACTAATAAACGGAACAATTCTCCTGTGACTAGTATTTGTAACATGGTGGAATACTGCAGACTCTCTCTTGGCACAATGACTTAGAGGAAGTTATTGCCATGAATCCCAATACAGTAGTTATCTTCACCATAAGGGGTGATATGTTGCTACATTCTTCCCTGCTTTGATCCTTCCCTGTCTTTCTCCAGGGCTTTTTATAATTCATGATAGTGAAATAATAGGGTAGCTTTATAATAAAAAAAATAAGTATCTTGGAAATGTTTCCAGGCATCCAAGGCCATCATCTTTGATTGTTTTGCAAGGTAAAAGGTCTGAATGTGTCATAAGAGAGCAAAGATTTTTTAAAACTTCTCTCTTGAGTAGTAGCTCAGTTACTACAGGGGCTAATGATGTGCTGCCTGAGTCAACAGCTCTAAATAAGGAAGTATGTCTGGGTTTCCTTCAGAAAGAAAAAAAAATTTAGAAAACTCCATACTAGTGGAAAATACCATTTGAATCTAAAATATTTTGCCTATTTGATTTGTGATCTTAGCAGACAAATCACTTTTCACCTCTGTGCCTCAGTTTCCTCATTGGTAAAATTGAGATAAACTATATGATCTTTAAGGTGTATTTCAACTTCTAAATTTTGTGATTCTTTTATATCAACAATGTGGCATATTGGAAGATAGCTAGCATATTGTTAGGGACGGTTAGGTGGCACAGTGGATAGAGTGCTGGGCTTGGAGTCAGGAAGACTGATCTTTCTGAGTTCAAAGTTGGTCTCAGACATTTCTAGCAGAATGACCCAAGGCAAGTCACTTAACCCTTCTTACCTCACTTTCCTCATCTGTAAAATGAACTAGAGAAGTAAATGATAAACTACTGCATTATCTTTGCCAAGAAAACCACAAAAGGGGTCATTAAGAGTCAAACATCACTGAAAACCACCTAACAAAAATGTATTACTAAGTGGTATTGGGTAATTAAAGTAGGAATATGATTAAAATATCATCAGTAAACTTGGGATTTTAAGCATCATTTTCTATAAATCTGAAGCCACAAATAAAATCATCTAAGAAAAGTCAGATAAGCATTGTTAGATATCATTTATTGCTTCTTTCTAGTTGCAGCCAATACAGAAAGTTGCCCTGATGTTTTTTCCATTGCATTGGCCATCCTACATGCTCCAGATGTACTTCTTTCTTATTTCAGCTTCAGGGATACCTTCTCTTCTTATAAGACACAAGTAAAAAGTCACTTTCTAGATGAAATCTTTTCTGACCTCCCCAAATGCTACTCTTCTTCCTCTCTAACTCATTATATTTGACTTCCTTGTGTTTACTTTAATTTATCTGGCATATATTTATTTTTGACATGTGCACATATATGCACATACAACACAGCACATATATATGTGCATATGTGCACATATATATGTGAATATAGGTATATGAAATATAGTATGCACACACATATACATACACATGTATGTATCTGTGTGTATACATACATATGCTGTCTTTCATGATAGAATATAAGCTTATTAGGAGTATGAATTATTTTTTTTGCATCAGTATCTCTAACCCCTAGTCCAGTGCTTAACACAAAATGGTAACTTAATTAGTGCTTATTGATTGATTGCTATAGACTACTGGAATAGATAAATCATGACCCTAGAATAACTAAATAAATCAGTCAACAAGTATTGGTTAAGCAATTAAGATATGCCAGGCACTGTATTAGGTACTGGCTATCATGAAAACCTGCCACCTGGCAAAAGGATGATGTTAGAGAAGGAGAATTAAAGTAAAAGTTTTGGCACTGCTCTTTGTGGTACAGCCTTTGCTCAACTTTCTCCAGAATGTATTCCTTACTCCTACTGCCAAGTTCATTAGCTCTTTCTAACTGCCCTATCACTAATTCATTTCAACAAACCAAAATGACCTTTATTAGGTGTCTAACATTGTACAAGGTGCTAAGGATAAAAAAGGCAAAAATGAAATAATCCCTGTCCTCCAAGTGCTTATATTCCACTGAGAAAAGAGAACATTTGAATGATCAATACTAGGAATATGAAGACTGCATTGTATGAGTGGTACTTTTACTTAGCTTTGAAGCAAATTAAGTATTGTGAGAGGCAAATGAGGAAGATTTGTATTGGTCAAGATTATAAAGAGAATCAATGAAAAAAATGTGAAAGAAGATGACTCACTAGAACCAAATTACAAATTATATTACAAATTTATAGTCATGAAAGCAATCTGGTACTGGCTAAGAAATATATTGGTAGATCAATGGAATTGACTAAGTACACAATGCACAGTAGTAAATGACCACAGTAATTTAATGTTGCATAAACACAAAGGTGCAATATTTTGGGGCAATAATTCACAATTTGACTAAAATTTCTGGAAAAAACAGGTAAGCACTAGGAGAATTCAGACATCAACCAACATGTCACACAATATATCAATACGTTCAAAATGGGTAAAGCATTTGATATAATGGGTCATATCAGAAGTAAATTAAGTAAGAATGGGAAAAATGAATCTGTTGATCTATGGAAAAGGGAAAGGGAAGAGTTTAACCAGACTCAGCCTTAATGGAGCAGGAGCATATGGACAGGCTGAATCACCAGTGGTAGTGCTGCTTCCCAAACTTCTCAGAATAGGATGGGAATCTTGCAGAGCTAAGTGAGAGAGAGAAGTGCAGGTCCAATGGCAACAGTAACAACTACTCCTGGGGATATTAGCCCAAAGAATAAAACTCACCTACTTTCACTTCCAGGAATCAAGATGGTGGAATAAACTGTAAATGCTCTCACCTTCTCCTTGTTGACCTTGAAAAACCAAGAAAATATTTTTTCAGGAAAAATAATCCAGGAATAGTGGGACCAGCAGAAGGGGTAGAGCAGTCTTCTAATTCATAAAGGTAGGGAGATTGACAAGAAGGGACCCTCTTGCTATGGCTGATGGGGATCAGTACATGACCTGCTGTGTCCCAGCAATCCCCAACTCAGTGGACCAGTAGCAGATCTTGAGCCCAGGGGATAGAAGTAGTAAGCACCAAAACCAGGACCAGAGGCAGGCCTAAGTAAAAAAGCAGAGATCCACTTTAAAAGCCAGGCAAAATGCAATCACCATGAGCAAGAAGCAAATCAGAAAAGGAAAGACCATAGATTATTGTGACAGGAACAGGGAAGGCCAAAATATGAATTCAGAAGAGGATAGCACTGACACTATACCAACATCTGAAGCAACAAAAGGGAATATGAACTGGTCTCAAGTCCAGAAATCATTCTTGGAAGAGGTCAAGAAGTATTTTAAAAGCCAATTTAGTGATGTAGAA
Source organism: Potorous gilbertii (assembly GCA_028658325.1). NCBI lineage: Eukaryota > Metazoa > Chordata > Mammalia > Diprotodontia > Potoroidae > Potorous > Potorous gilbertii. Next base: position 10,984 of record JAQQSK010013808.1, read on the forward strand.
GAAAAATTGACCAATACTTTTAAAAATGCAATTGACTAAATTTAAAAAAAAAAGAATTTTCTAAAGAGAACAGCTCCTTTAAAAGTAAAATTTTTTTTAAAAAACAGGGGAAATTTTTAAAATTTTAAATTAAAAAAAAAAAAAAAGCAGTCAGGCCTGCCGCCAAAAGCCCTGAGACTGGGGAGCAGCATTTGAATCCTAGACCCCAAGCACTAGCTCAGCGGATCTAAACCAGGGGGGTGGAGAAGACTCTCAAAAGTCAAGTAACTGGCTGGGAAAATGCCCAGAAAAGGGGAAAAAACTAAGACCCTAGATGGTTATTTTCTTGAGAAATTAATTCCGCCATTCGTCTCTGATGATGATGAAGAGAT
>JAQQSK010013809.1:0-11354 GCA_028658325.1 Potorous gilbertii
TTGGTCTTTCACAACATGACTATTATGGAAGTCTTTTGCGTAACTACACATGTATAACCTACACTGAATTGCTTGCCTTCACAGTGGGGATGTGTGGGGAGGGAGGAAGGGAGAGAAGTTGGAACTCAAAGATTTAGGAATCAATGTTGAGAATTGTTTTCACATGCAACTGGGAAAAAAGAAATACAGGTAATGGAGTATAGAAATCTATCTTGCCCTACAAGAAAAGAGAGAAGGTAGGGATAAGGGAAGGGAGGGGTGTGACAGAAGGAAGGGAAGATTGGGGGAAGGGATAATCAGAATGCACAGTGTCTTGGGGTGGGGGATAGGAGAGATGGGGAGAAAATTTGAAACCCAAAATCTTGTGGAAATGAATGTTGAAAACTAATAATAAATAATTTTTAAAAAAAGTCCTGTTGAAGGAGATAACAGAAACTTAGTTTCTCTGTAAAATGGGAAAGCAGAAAGTCCGTATGATATGCATATTCTGTTCAAATACTTTACAATAGTGAAAAAATCACTAGCAAAACACTTTATCTGCTGCCCTGAGAATATAATCAATCAGTGATAAAAACTACTGTGTGCCAGGCACTGCTGCAGAACATCGGACTGGCGTAGCAGCTACACCTGCTTCAGCTTCTTAGAGCCCCAGGCAGGTGGGTGAATGAAGTGAGTGGATGAGGTGGGCAAATGAGGTGGACACCAAAGGTGGATGAGTGGCCAGGAAAAGGGCTCAACCCATCTCACACCAGAGGGGCCAGTCCTCCCTGAATGTCTCATACGCTGCAGCAGCTTCAGTGTTTATATAGCACTTCAGGATTTGCAAGGCACTTTTTAAATATCACATTTTTAAATAGTTTAAAATATTAACTCACTGAATCTTCACAACCTTGAAAAGTAGGTACTGCTATTATCCTAATTTTGAAAATGGGAAACTGAGGCAGACAGAGGATAAGTGAATGGTTTGAGGTCACCCAATTAGAAAGCCTTTGAGTTCTCCCTGACTCAAGGTTCAATACTCCAGCCTCTCTGTCTCCTGGCTGCCAGAATCACATTAGAGGAATTGAGAGAGAAATGCAGCAGGCCAGACAAGGTTGGGTGGGGGGAGGTGTGGAATATCTGAGATATCACATTCAGGTCCTACTTAGTACCTATGTAACATCTAGTGAGATATCTCCCGGTCTCAGTCTTCTCACACAGGGTTGGATTGAATGACCATCAAGCTCTCCAGTTGTACATCTATGATCCTTTGGTCTTATGGTAAGTTCAATTCAATTAAACAAATATCTGTTCAGCCTCCTCTGTTGGTCCATTGGTACCTCATTAGCATGAATCTTGGGGGTTACTGTGGACTGTAACAGGCCCCCCAGTGGTGCCTGTCTCTTGTGGCCCTAGGATTGCTTCCACAGGGCAGATGTCCTTAGCAAAGCCTTACTGGTCACTTGAACTGTGCTGCCTTTTCTTCATTGGACAATTCCTAGATGCCATAGTTAATTAAGTCATGGGATTATTGTCCAGGCCCCTCCCACCATGATACCTGTGCATTTCTTGGTTGCCTGATGCTCTGGTGACAGCTACACCATGCGGTGTGTATCTCAGAGGTGGGGATAGAGCAGCTCCATAGCTCAAGTGTAATCCTCAGGTCCAGGACATGCTGACACCAGCTCAAACCAGCTGAAGAAGTCAATTGTGAAATTTTTCAGAATTAGAATTTATATCAAGGAAAATAGAGACTGCTATATATCTACTAGTTCCTGATTTGTCATTTTGCTGATTCTAGACTTACAAAAGCAATACAGAAAGTGTTAATAATGCAGATTAAACTGAAAAGTGAGCTGGTTGTAACATCTTTTCCTTTTGGAGAGCTGCTTGTTAAACGTTTAGCCCCATGCTGTTGCTTAGCTTCCACATATCTCACCTTCAATTAAGTTAAATTCAATGAATGTGTATGACACACTTTTGACAATCAGGTTTTGTGCCAGATATTAGAATCATCTCCATAAATAATACAAGTCTGACCACATCAGTCTTCTATTTGCCTCCAATGTTACTTATCACCTCTAGAATCAAATAGAAACTCAGTTTGGCATTTCCAGACTTTTACCTGAGGATCCCAATCTACTTTCCTAACCTTCATAGGTGTTGCTCCCCTCCAGACCCCCCCAGGGCTGGAGGCTGATTTAGGGGGCTCTCATCCCCGCGTGCCATTGCCCTTCCCAATTTGCTGCTTTGAGGAGGCCCTCCTCCAGTCCTGGAATGCCCCTCCTCCTCCTCACTGTTTCTTACAGTCCCTAGCTTCTTTCAAAGGCTGCCTTCAACATGAAGGTTTCCAGCTACTTAGTCCCTAGCCCCAAATTATCTTGTATCCTTTGGGCATAGACTCATATATGGGCATGTAGCCTCTGCCCGTAAGACTGGAAGCACCTTGAGAGTAGGGTTGATTTCCTACAATTCCTGACACATTTTAGGTCCTTAATCAATGCTGCTGCTTCACCAAAGGCAAGAGGAAAAGAGGACTTAGAATTCCAGAAGAGAGTCCTGGAGGAGACTTTTGCCTGGAGAATAGAAGGTTGATGAAGATCTTGTCAAAGAGATGGAGAATGAGGAATCAGAGAGATAGGAGAAGCAAGAGTGACCAGTATCAGAGAGAGGGAAGTAGAGGTCACTGGTCAGAGAGAGGGAGACAGACCACAGTGCTCTGCTGACTGAGAAATAGCCACACCATCGAGCAGATAAGAGTCCTTGGTTTCCTAGGGGAAGGTGACTGTGGGGACATTCATTAATCCCTGGCTTTCCATTTTCTCTTTCAGAAGTGATGGTGGCAGTTCAGTTGGAAGGTCAAAGCTGGCCTTTCAGTAACGAGCTAATCAAGTTGAAGATTACCAGACCCACTCCAGCCTGGCTTCCTGAGCCAAAGGGGAAGAATTGAGACAATTATCTTGAAAATTCCAATTTTGAAAAGCCTTTTAATTGACAGGGCACTTTTTTTGCCTTAAATGATTGAGATTGGCTGCCTAGAGGGATTTTACTAAGGGTTCCACATAGACTTGGCCTGGTGGTGGCAAGGTCTGAAACCATCCATGTAACTCAGGCCCCAAAACACCACGTTCAGCAGGTTTGTGAGCTATCCAATGAATCAGAACCATGGAGACAGCGAATCTGCATGATCCATGCCACATGCCTTAGTCTAAACAGCACACAGCTTCTTTTTGGTTATTGCTTCTTTGGCTTGCAGTGTCTGGGTAATCATAAGAGGAATAATATGTGATATTTTCATAAGATTTTAGCTTTTTGGAACACTTTTGCACACATCCTCTCCCATGGGCCCTGAGAACACAGGGGAAATGTGATTCTACTCATTTTACTGATGTAGAAACGACTTAAGGAGAGTTGTTGATGGGAGCCTGGGAGTTGAATCCCACCTTAAGCTCCTCATAGTTTTATGGTCATGAAGTTTCTATCAGCTCCTCAGTATCCTCATCTAGAAAATGTGTATATTGACTTTGACAAACCATTGAAAACCAAATTGCCTTTCTGATCCTTTCTGTGACTGGCTGCTCATATGTTGGTGGGATTTTAGGAGGTAACTTGGATATGGGAATCCATCCTATCTTTCACTACTTAAACATCAGCCCTGGTAACAATTTCAGGGGAGAGGTGTCTAAATCTGCACTGGGAATCTGAATTAAGAAACCCCTTCCCATGTTGCACAGCTCTAATCACTGGTAATTTCTAGTCTCAGTAAGGTGCTTGGGACACTGAGGTGGAAGGATTTGCCCAATACCTCTCAGCCAGACTTGAACTAAGGCTAAAGGTGCCATTCAGCACAGTCCATCACACTGCCAGGAGTACCGTATGTAACATCCTGAAAGGCTAATGCTTTGGGGTATTTGAAACAATATCTTTGGAAATGTGAACAAAAGGATCTCTAATCGTCTCATTTCTTTAGGAGAGATACGCATCGGCAGATCCTATGCACTTGTGAATTGGCAAATACTTTAAGATACAGAATCAGAGCTTCCCAGCTTCCAAACTTCCAGGTTTTGTCCAACTTTTCCACTTTACCAATGAGGGACCTGACTGTACGCAGGAAAGGGTGATCGCTCGCTCAAGGCTATGTTTGTAGCATGTACCCAGGGCTTCCAATGCCACATCAAGAGTCCTTGAAAGTGACCCATGCTGTTTGAGCTTCCAGAGCCCTCTCTGTGCACATGACTCCCAGACCAATGAAGGAAGCCTTTGGCCAATTCAATGGTTCTATTTTGTGAATGTTGATTTTTGTCTTCATGCAGACATAGATTTCCAAAAAATCCTAAATGACTACAAGTGACCAAGGTCTCTACAAAATTCCTCTCTTGACACTCATCAGACATCAAGTTACTGAGTGCTGGATTGAGAATTTTCCACTGTCTTTGAATGTTGTAGACAGTCTTTCCAAATTAAAAATAAACCTATTCCATTAATGAGTTGATGCAAAAGGAAACCAGGTAACCCAGGAGAGAGAAGGTATGTGTAGTCATCTATTAGGTTAAAAAAGAGCTGAGGTTTTAGAGAACTGCAAACTCAGTTATCACTTATTAAGTGCCAATTGTGCGCAGGCACTGGGCTCGACACCAAGGAGACCAGTACAAAGGTGATAGTCCCTGACCTCAAGAGCTTACATTCAGTGGTCAGTGACAAAAACATGTTCACAGTGAATGGGAAAGGGAAAGACCTAACAATTGAGAGAACCAAGAAAAGCCCTTTATGGAGCCAACTGAGCTGAGCCTTGGAGGACAGTCAGGCCTCTAAAAGATAGGAGACGGGAGTGAACAGTGTGATGTACCAGGCAATAACACTCATAGGATCTTGGACTCCACCAAGAGACGCATAGCTTCCAGAAATGGAGAGGTACAGCTCCCACTGTCCTCTGGCCCATTGGACCACATCTGGAGGGTTGAGTTCCACCACATATTACAAAGAACCTTGATAAGCTAGAGGATACCCAGATGGGGAAAACTTTGAGCTTGTGCCATGTGACAACTGGTAGAAGCAACTAGGAATTTTTATTCTGAGGAGGAGAACCCTCAGGAAAATACATGACAATGGTTTTCGAACATAGAAGGTCTGCTATAGCAAGGTATCTTTGAAGATATTTTGAGGAGGCAGATGAACATTTGATATCAGGATAAGCTCCCTCATAAAAAAGTGACCTTTAGAATGAGCTGCTTCAAGTAGCTGTAGGCTTCTGCTCATTGGATGTCTCCATGCAAAGGCAAAGGCAAAGGCCACTTTCTGGAGACAGTACAGTGCAGATTCCTCCTGTCGAGTAAGTCAGACTAGAGGTCTTTGCTAATTCTGTTCTGCGAGTGAGCCTGTGATTCTGGGCCTTGGACTCTTCAGTCCATGTTCCAGGGTCAAAATGTACCTCTCCACACAAAATGCATTCCACCCAATATCCAGCTAAGTGCGTTCCCAGACTGTGGAACTTGGAGTCAGGAGCCCTGCTTTAAAATTAGTCATTTACTACTTGTGTGATCATAGGGGAGTCACTTTGTCTCAGCTTGGCTCTCTGTGCAATGCTGGAACTAGACAGGTGACCTCTATGATCTCTTGTAGTTCTAGTTCTATGATCCTAGCCTAAAAGAGACGTAACAGGTAAACCATAGGAGAAAGAAGTATTCTGAATCCTCAAAATGAGCTCAGGGACAAATAAAAGCACTCTTTACCTGTAATAATCCCCAAGAGGGTTCCTTGTATATGTTTCATTCAGCAAGTACAGTCATGAAAAGTGGCTGCTGTTTGACAAGACAGGTATCTCAGAGACAAACCACTTCTCAAATGTCGTGGCTGAACATGCTTGGGTTAGGGCTCTAACTTTCAGTCACCGTGGGCTTCAGGCCAGAGCCAGGAAGCAGCCTATTGGCTCAGTTACCACCCAGGATGATAGGCAACTTGGAGAGGATTTGTCTGTCTGGAGCAGGGGATGACTGACGTTGTTAGTTAACGAGGAGACAGCGATCATCTTCGGTGCTAGACAAGCTATTTCTCACTCTTGGTCAATATTGATCTGGCTTTATTCCAGCAGAAGCTGGTGACAGGAAGACATGAGAATTCAGAGGATGTGATACTGTAGTTGAAAAGAAATGGTAATAAGACACCAGGAGGATGGCATGCAGCTGAGCAATGAGGAGTTGGGCCTAAACCCGAAGCTCTTCTGTTGTTCGAAACATGCCTCAGGGCGGGATTTGGCCACTTTTTAGTTCTCAACTGTCCTTGCTTCCTCTCAAGGCCCCATTTCAGTTACACAAGCCTATATTATATGTGCCTACTATGTGCAAGGGGGCCTCAAAGACAATTGCGGCAGCCTTTGAATGTTAGAAAGCAGATGATGAACTTGTTGGAAAAGGAAGAAGCCACTTAAGATTTCTGAGCAAAGGAGTCGGTCGCCAATCATTTATTAAGGGTTTATTATCTGCAAAGAGATGAGAGTGCAGAGAAACAACAGAAGTCACACTCCCTTCCTGCATGAGGTGACCAAGGGACATCAGTCTTCCTCCCACCTCTTGAACAATGCATGCAAAGTGCTTTGTGAACCTTGAAGTGCTTTCTCAGCCCTATTACCATCATTAGTGTTCAAGATGGGGATATTTGGGATAATAGCTGTGATTCACCTCATCTGCTCGGTCCCCCTTTATTCCCTGGGATTTCACAGTCAGCTAAATTCAATTTGTACTTTATCAACAAACTAGGCAGAAATCATGCCTCGAAAAAATATGAAATATTTAATTGGGACACAGCTTCCAAGCAGAACATTAGAAAACAGACCTCAATACCCCTTTCTGAATGAGTTCAGGAAAACAGCTTCTTCAAGATTCATCCCCTTGGGGAGGAGAGAAGGCTCATGGGAGCCCGTGGGACAGGTCTCCTAACATCATGCCTTGGAATGCACCTGATGCTGTGATGCCATATCAGCTTCTCTCCTCTCAGTGGCCAGGCCCTCTCCCTTGCTCCAGGAGGTCTCAAGGACTTGCCTGGACTTTGGGCATCTTCTTAGGCTTCCAGTGTAACCTTCTTCTCCGGACCCAATGTACTGTCTTTCCTTCTCAATGTCCCCTTCCTGGGATGTCACAAATCACAAACTGTCAGTGTTGGAAAGGCCTTCAGAGGTTCTTTAGTCTCACTCATGTGTGGATGTGCTGCAACGGAGTATTCAGCCAACCAAAGAGCCTCTTCTTGAAGACTCTAACTCATTCCATTCTGAGGCATCTCCTTTCACTTTTGGTGCCTCTCACTGATAGCGTTTGTTCCTAACATTAAACCTCTCTGAGGCTCTTTACAGCTCCCCCTGCCCTCCACTGATTCTAGTCTTGCTCCTTGGAGCCCAACAGAATCGAATAGAATCTCTTCCACATGATCGTGCCCCACTGTCTTCTCCAGGATAAATATCTCTTGTTCTTTCAGCAAGCTCTCCATAATGAAATTGCTGAAAACTGTAGGATTAGCCCCATGGGAAATAGAAGATGAAGCTCTCCTCCCAATGAGTGACCATTCTCTGCAGGGAAGGCAGCCCTTCTCCTACCTGGGTTCTACCTTTATTTATGCACAAGGAAGATTATTCTGGTAGAAGGGTGAAAGTGAATTGGAGGTAAGATGAAAAACGGGGGCAGGTGGATCTCTAAGGGGGCTATTGCAATAAGCCAAACAGGTGGTAACGAGGGTTTGCATTGGGATAACAATGGGAACAGAGAGGAGACATTGGTCAGAGACTTTGCAGATGCAGAATAGCGAAAGACTTGCTATGACATTAGATGTAAAAAAATTAGGTCCAGGGAAGACTCAAATATAATTTCAATTGAAACAATAGTAACTGACATTTATAAAGCATTTTAGATTTTCCCAAGTACTTCAAGGGTATAACTTCATTTTATCCTATGCGGACTCCCCAATTTATAAATGAAGAAAGCAAGGCCACCTCTACTACTATGAATGATAGTAATTTGGGTGTCTCAGACAGAAATCATGAAGTTATGAGCAGAAGCAGGCAGAGTAGAAGGTGGAGATAAGGATTTCAGTCTTGGATGGGTGGGATTTGAGGTTCCCATGAGCTGTGTGAGTGGTGATATACTGTAACTAGCTCTGGATATATAAATTTCACATTGAGAAGTCAGGTTAGAGATTTGGAAGACATTCGAGCAGAGGTAAAACCAAGGGTACGGACAAGATTGTTAGAGAGAATGCAGTGAGTGAAGAGATCTGGGAGAAATTCTTGGAAAAGTCTCATACAACAGGAGAAGGATATTGCTAAACCAGGACCCAATGAGATGGAGGGAACCAGGATAGTGAGAAGATCTGACACCATCCTGTAGAAGAATGCCTTGAACAAAGGAGAAGAGAAGACTGAGGGAAGACAAGATAACAGTCCTCCAGGATTTGCAGGGTTGCCATATGGAAGAGGGGTTAGACCTATGCCTCTTTCTCAGAAGGAATAACTAAGAGCAATGGGTAGGAGTGGAAGAGCAGAAGATTTTTACTTGATGTAAGGAAGAAAATGGCTTCTTATTGGAATGGATTGTCCCAGGAAGCAAGAGGTTCTTCCTCATTAGAGATTTCCAAGTAAAGGCCAGATGGTCACACAACTCTCACATTCAGCATCAGGAAATGGAGCTCGAGAAAGAGTAAGAAGAAAGGTAGGAGGAGATTCAGGACACTGTGGTGACCAGAACCCAGGAAGACAAGGGTATTGAGTAGGAGTAAATAAAAAAATGATTACTGGATTTGGTGGTTAGGAGGTCATCAGACATGGTAAACAAGGGGTGAAGAAAAGACTGGGGCATGAGGAAGTGGAGGTCAAGGGCACTAGAAGACATCAGTAGAAGGGAAGGGTCAGGAGATACCTGCAGGAGACTGAGTGAGAGATGAGGAAGGGGAGTTATAGAGGGCAGGTGAATCCTTCGAGACATGAAGCAGTGATGCCAGGTAGAGTAGAGGATAATAGATTGAATGAATGGTAAGGTCAAGGGGAGACTGGGTGGGGGGGTTTATGAACATGTCCGTGTTTGTAGGCAGCAGGGAGGGAGTCAGTAGAAGAAGAGAGTGTGGCAAAGCCATGTCCATCAAAACCGCACATGGTTCTATCAATGGCAATAACCTCAAAGAAGACGTGTTGCTTTGTGTCCTGTCACCATCCTCCATATTACGTCCTCCCTTGCAACAAAGAAAAGCAGTTAAGAAAACATTCGACCCAGCACAATGGCCCCATCTGGCAATGGATACATCATTCTAGTGGCTCTACTAAATTGAGGGAGGTGTGTTTCATCATGGGTCTCCTGGAAACAAAATTTGGTCACCTAGGTCTTACTAAACTTTATACCAGTCTCTTGTCCTTGAAAAAGCTGGAAAGATGTAGGTTAGATGGTCTAGTTGAGTTAGAAGTAGGTGGAATTCAAATTGATGCTAATTTGTAAAGAGGTTTGATCTGTCTGCATGGTCCACAAATCTGCCCTACCCCCTAAGTTATTTTCAAATTCCAACTGGAAAGTGGGTGGGGTTGGCAATCCATTTGAATAACATGAAAATGACTGAAAAGAAGCATGGTGGGCCTAGGTCTGGGCGCTATATGCTACAGAAGGCTCAACTTTTGTCCATAAAAGCCAAGCCTCGTTAAGAATGTCCTTAATGAAGGGCAGCTAGGTGACATAGTAAATAGAACACAGGCCTTGGAGTCAGAAGGACCTGAGATCAAATGTGACCTTAGATACTTGACACTTACTAGCTGTGTGACCTTGGACAAGTCATTTAACCCCAGTTACCTTGCCTTTCCCCCTTCCAAAAAAAAAAGAATATCCTTAATGTATGTATTGGCTAATCTCATCAAAGTTTGCCGGACATGGGAAAGTAGACATATGATTCAGTAGTTATTACTGTTTCCCTAGTTACCTTTTGGGGCATAAGAGTAAGGTCCATGTGACTTAACTAGATCATGTAGCAGTGAGTAGCCTAACCTTAGAGTCAGAAGGTCCTGGGTTCAAGTCCTGATTCTGACACAAACTGGATGTGTGACCTTGGGCAAGTCATTTAAACTCTGTGCCCTAAGGCAACACTGAGACTCTCAGTCCTTTAGAAAGTGCTGATGGGCTTGGTAGGAGGAATTTCCCCTGCAGGAGTAACCAATTTTACTAAAAGCTCAGGTTTGCTCTCCATAGTCTTTAAGATCATTAAAAATAACTTTCCAAAACTGCAAATGTTTTCCCCCATTTTCTTTGGAGAATGGGTGAATATGTTTTTAGAAAAATTTAAAAAAACAAAAGAATGGTCCATGGGAGGCAGGGGTAATGGCTGCCAAGGTGGGCAGCCAGCCACAGTGTCACAATTCTACATGTCACTGGTGGTTGTTTTTCACTGTTGCTTTTGTATTTAAAGTCCAGATGTTGACAAAAAAAAGGACTGCATAGCACCACAGAGAGCTGAGGGATGATTGGCGCAAGTTATGGATAGTGAAGATCATGTGAGCTTCATTTGGTGTGAGTAGCAATGTATTCCTGCAGGACCTCCACCCCCACCTCAGATGGAGCATCTGTGAACTTAAACTGAGCTCTCCCTCCCACTGAACAGCTTCTTCTTTAGACAGCCCCTGGCTCTAAGTATGATGACAGAAATGACTCTTGGCAACACTTTGCTGAAGGCCGTGTGATGGCCGAAGTGCATATGTAAAGCAGAGATTTGGCACACGCAACGACCAGCTCTTGAGATCCCAGTGGATTCATGTTCTCATCCAAGAAATGTGGAGACATGCATCTTCCCCCTCATTTCTCCTAGGATAATCCCAGAATTCCCAGGTTGCCAAGAGTGTGTTGTAAATATCAATATGATTATGAATCACCCTCATACTCAATAAAGTCAACCTTTCAGCTTGGTGGTTCCAGGTCTACCTCCAGTGTGATGCTTTTAAAGCTTGACAGTATCCATGCATGCAAACACAGTGTGTTAGTTCTCTCCAGGGGTTCAAATAATCCTACACAATATCTGTGGTTTCTTACAACTGCAGAAGTAGCCAAAAAAGGCATGGGTTTTTTTATGGCACCTGATTTTTTTCCCCTCCAAAACTCCAGAATCTGATTCCCCAACTCAAGTTAAGGTTAACCCAGGAAGGCTTGCTCTTAAGGAAAGCTCTTTACATGGTACCTAGGGACATGGCTAGAGCTGGGAAGGAACAGATGAATAAGAAGTCCTCCAGTTGGGTCCCCAAAGACCATCTTGTACTTTTCTTCTGAGGAGTGGAAATAAGTAACCCGAGAAAGCATGAACAGTACCCAAGAGGAGCTGTTGTCCTGTGCACATTTATATGCACTTAGCTTTTCATAGGGAATGAATTC
>JAQQSK010013810.1:0-11354 GCA_028658325.1 Potorous gilbertii
GTTTTTCAGAAAGTCATTAGCCTCCATCTGTTCCATTCTAATTTTGAGAGAACTATTTTCTCCAGTGAGCTTTTGCACCTCTTTTTCCACTTGGCTAATTCTGCTTTTGAAAGCATTCTTCTCCTCATTGGCTTTTTGAACCTCTTTTGCCAATTGAGTTAGCCTATTTTTTAAGGTGTTATTTTCTTCAGCATTTTTTTGGGTCTCCTTTATCAAGGTATTGACCCGTTTTTCATGTTTTCCTTGCATCTCTCTCATTTCTTTTCCCAGTTTTTCCTCCACCTGTCTAACTTGATTTTCAAAATCCTTTTTTGAGCTCTTGCATGGCCTGAGTCCATTGGATATCTATTTCAGATGTTTGGGATACAGAGGCCTTGACTCCTATAGCTTTACCTGATGGTAAGCATTGTTCTTCCTCATCAGAAAGGAACGGCAGAATCATCTTATCTCCAAGAAAGTAAGCTTCTATGGTCTTATTTTTTTTCCCTTTTCTGGGCATTTCCAAGCCAGTTACTTGACTTCTGAGATTCCTCTCCATCCCCACCCAGATCTGCCCAGCTAGTGCTTGGGGTCTGAGATTCAAATGCTACTCCCCAGCCTCAGGGCTTTCAGTGGCAGGCCTGGCTGCTATTCAATGGGAGCTTAAGTTCTGGTCCTCAGGTGGGGGCAGGGCCACCTCCCAGGCTCAGTTCCCTCAGGGGGTTTATGCAGAGACCTTCCATAATGGAGCTCCTGCTGAGTTCCTGCTTGCTCCAGGAGCCTCTGTCCACCCGCTGCCTCTGCCGCTGCCTCCCAAGGGGGTCCAAGTCACGGAGACTCCCCATTCCCCTCTCAGCCTGTCCAGATGTCTCTCTCACTGACCTGTGTGTCTGTGGGTGGAGGGACCTTTACAGCCACTGGAGATTCTGTCCCTGAAGCCTGCTCGGATCTGCTGGATCTGTTCCTCTCAGTGCCACGCGGCCAGGGCAGGGCTGGGCTCCGCTCCCATCTGGTGCGCGACGGACCTTTGGGATCGGTTTTTCAGGGCTCTCTGGAACGGAAATCTCCTTCACCCCTGTTGCTGCACGGCTTCTACTGTTCCAGAATTTGTTGGGAGTTCTTTTTATAGATAATTATGGGCTGTGAGTTCGGAGCTAGCGTATGTGAGTCTTTCTACTCCGCCATCTTGGCTCCGCCCCTCCACTCTCATTTTTAAGAACTATTTTCTTCAGTGAGATTTTGAATCTCCTTTCCGATTAGGCTAATTCTGCTTTTTAAAGCCTTCTTCTCCTCATTGGCTTTTTTGACCTCTTTTTCCAAATGGGTTAGCCTATTTTTAAAAGTGTTATTTTCCTCAGCAATTTTGGGTCTCCTTTAGTGAGCTGCTGACTTGCTTTTCAAGCTCTTCCTTGGCCTGGGCCCATTGTATATTCATTTTGGAGGTGTTGGGTGCAGAAGCCTTGACTTCCTCTGACAGTATGCTTTGTTCTTCCTCATCTGAAAGGATGGAAGGAAATACCTGTTCATCAAGAAAGTAACCTTCTATGATCTTTTTCTTTTTTTCCCCCCTTTTTTTTCAGCATTTTCCCAGCTATTTACTTGACTTCTGAATACTTTGTCAAGAGGAGAGTCCTAGTGGTCTTGCTCACCCCAGGACCATGCTCAGGGCTGAGATTGAGATCAGCTGCTTAACTCCCCCAGAGTGTTTAGGTGGGGGGTCTCCACTTAAGATTGAGATTTAGATCAGCTGCTCAATTCCCCCAGAGGCTTTATACTCAGTGCTCCAAGGATGGAACAATGGACATAGGCTGCTACCTGCCTGCCATTGCCTCTAGAAGCCTCCACTATTGCCTTGGGCTGAGGCCAGGGGTGAACTCTGCTTCATTCTTGCTCAGGTTGAGAAAGCCCTCTCACTGACATTTGGTGCCTGTGAATTGAGGGATTTGTGAACTGCTGCTGCTGCTGCCCTGTGGCCAAGCCTGGGCTGGGCTCCTTCTCCAGTGCAACAGACCTTTCCCATCAGCCTTCCAGGTCACCCTGGGCCAAAAATCTCTTCCATTCTGTCTTTCTGTAGCTTCTGCTGCTCTAGAATTTATTGAGAGTCTTTCTTTACAAGTATTTTATGGCTGTAGCAGAAGAGCTAAAATATGTGTGTCTTTCTACTCCAACATCTTGGCTCTGCCCTCCTTGATATAATTTTTTAAGTTTGTGCTTGTTTTTCCCTCATAGGTACTATATACTGTGATTGGCTAGTATGTCAAATGTTAAGTTATAATTGTTTTACATTGCCTTCTGGTTAGAAAATATTTCTTAATTAAGATCTAATGATTAGATCACTTTGACCATTTGTTAAATGGGAAGCAAAGGGACTCTGGAGTTATGGTGTCAAGAGAAGGAGGAATATGGTTCTCCATTGCCAGGCTTACCCTTAGGACTATGAGAGAAGGAATTGTGGAAGTTTAATCACTCCTAAAAAACCCCAATTTGCCAATGTGAGTGCAGGTTGAATGAGTAATTTAACCCAGAGAGAGAAAGAATGAGAGAAAAAACAAAAACAGAATGGTAGCATGCCCTGTGCTTTCCTGACATTGAATTTAAACCTGCCTCTTTACAGTTTCTGTCTTTTTCTCCTAGCTCTTCTCTCTGAGGATAAGCAGAATATGTCTCATTCCTCTTTCACATAACACTCTTCAAATACCTGAAGCTATCATATCTTCCCTTAACATTTTTTTGCCTCTCCAGATTACACATCACTAGTTGATTTTTTGTTTGTTTGTTTGTTTTTTGGCAACCAGGGTTAAATGACTTGCCCAAGGTCACACAAATAGTAAGTATCTGAAGACTAATTTGAACTCAGTTTCTCCTGTCTGCAGAGCTGGTGCTCATCACCATCTTTTAACTATTTATCAAATGACTTGATTGCTAATCAATCAATTAATAACCATTTATTTAAGCACCTATTAAATGCCAGCCACTGGTCTAGACTCTGGGAATACAAAGACAAAAGTGAAACAGTCTTCTAGACCCTCAATGAACTTATATTCTAACAAGGGAGGCAGAATATTCATAAAAAATCATATATAAGAAAAATACACACACACATATGGTATAAATACAAGATAATTGTCCTTTCCTTGTTTTAGTACAATTTGAATGTGCTCTATCTGGTCAATTTTTTTCCTAGTTCAGAGTATTCAAAACCAGAATTGTAAGTAGGAGGTCAACCAAGGCTTTGACTCATGGCACCAAAATTTTGAGGGCATTATAGCACTCACATTCCTTCATGAATGTAAAGAAGTATTGGGTAAATAAATGAACGTAGCAACATTGGCAAGAATAATGAGCTAAGTAGAAAACTAACAAGCTATGTGCTTCTTCTCCTTGGGGAACCCTCTGGTGAGCTCCTCCCTGGCTCTCCCTATTGCTCTGATCTGCACATTATCAGTTCCTTGGTGCATCTTCTCCTTATCTTTATCCAATCAATATTAATTTTGCAATCTTGTGGTTTTCTTGTGTGTATTTCTTCTTCATGTTAGGAAGTTGGGCTTTTACAAGGACAACAGAGGAACTCTCTGTTAAATTTTTCACTAAACATTTATAGGATTATTCTAATCAATGCCAAGCACATTATAATTGAGGTATTAAAAATCTGAGTTGGTGTTCCTGGGACTGGTGTTTGAGTAATATTTATGGTGGGGCTGAGGAGGAACAACACTTGTGAGTATTAAGGAGATGAAAAAACAGTGGGATAATGCTTACACAATATGAAGTGTTATATCCAGAGGGAAGGTTAAACTTGGGCTATATGTGGGCAACAAGTTCATTCACTGTTGCTTTTCGCTGGGGCTACCTAACCTCAATTTAATGCTTTTATAAATCCAAGTTTCTGCTGTTTCTCTTCACCCTAGTGAACATGAAAAAGAGGATCTGGGTAGCAACAGGGCCTCTCACAAGTGTGGCATTGCTCCATTAATACTTTCAGGATTTGCTCATTAAACTGGTCCTGAATTGATTCTAATATGGCCCATATCTTTCTGTTTTGTCAAAAAGAAAATCACAAGAGACATTATCAAATACCTTGCTGAAATCTAGGCAGAATATGTCAATGAAATTTCCCTAATTTACTAGTCTAATTCTCTTGTCATGAAGTGGAAATTAAATTAGTCTGGCATGATCTATTGTT
Organism: Potorous gilbertii; assembly: GCA_028658325.1. Lineage (NCBI taxonomy): Eukaryota > Metazoa > Chordata > Mammalia > Diprotodontia > Potoroidae > Potorous > Potorous gilbertii. The sequence goes on from JAQQSK010013810.1 coordinate 4,163, forward strand.
GATGAATCTTTTGGGCTCTCAGAGTTCAAAATACTCACAAACTCTCCCTTAAACAAAATGTTCTGGAATTTTATCAGCAGTCAAATCATGCTCGCTAGATTATGATGGGTTATTCATATAGAAGATCTGGTATGTCTTTTTATTGACTAATTGTAAGTAATTAAAAATGTAACATTTGGTCCCAAGCATTACACATGAAATGGGAAATTTACATATATTAATGGGAAATCTTTACATAAAAGAGAGAAAGATCTTTTCCCCCTTATTTGGTCTTGTCATAACTCCATACAGCTCCATACATTTAACTTTTGTGAACAAGAAGACCAAAGAAACGTTATGGAGTAGGTGGTCTATCTTTCTTTAGTATTCTCTCTCTTCCACCTTTTATTTCCTCCTCTCTTTATGTGATTCCTCATACTGAAGTTAACCAGGGTTCTCCTTCTGCCTATCCTCTGGATACTCCTGCCTTTCTTAACCATTGGTCCTTACTCTGGACCTTTCTTGTTTTTGAACTTCCTCACTGTAATCCCATATCACAGCTTTATGTTACATTTAGAAGTCTCTACACCAATCCCAGTAATCTGTTAATATTTATACATTTATGATGGCTAACCTCCAATAAGGAATAAGGGGAAAGGAAAAAGCATTTATATAGGTACCTCTAAGTGCCAGACACTGAGCTAAGTGCTTTTTTACATGTATTATCTCATTTGATCCTCACAACAACCCTATGAGGTAGGTACTATTAGCATCTCCATCTTATAGTTGAGGAAACACAGGCAAACAAAGGGGACTTGCCCTGAGCCATATGGCTAATAAGTTTCTAAGGCCACATTTGAACTCAGGTCTTCCTGATTCTAGGCCCAGCATTCTATCCACTGTACAATCAGGAGCTTCTATTAAGGTCTTAAATGATAATATGCAGCAATTAAGGACCCACAATTAAACAATAATTAAGGAACACTAAGGACCAATAATAAGGTCTTTAAGAAGACTATTTCTTAATCTAATAGTTCAACGGCGATGGTTTAAGTTTAGTAAACAGGAAGGGTTGAAGGTAGATACATTTTCAGCTAAAAGACCAGTCACAGACTCATAAAATGTCAGAGCTAGAAGGCTACTGGAGCACACATGCTAAAGCAGTTTAGTACCTTCAGGGACCAGCTTTTTTCTTTTGCCTTCCCTAATTTTATAATTAAAGGAACTGAGTCCTTCATACTTCTACATAGTCACCCCACTGACAGTGTTCAACAGAAAGTCTTTCCTCTTTCCAGCCCCCAATCCTTAAGGAGTTAATTAGGGGCAGCGTGATAGTTGTCTTCTCAGTTGGCCTGGAAAAATAATCAAGAAAGTACAAAAAAAGTTAAAATCTTTCTTGTAAGATTTGTGCTAGTGTGTTAGTCACTGAGCTTCCTGACTATTACTACCAACGCAGTCAACATTTTGGCAAAATGTGAAGAGGGCTCCTCTCCTGTCTATTTCAATAGATCTTTCACTTTAAAAAAATCCAACTCAGTTTTCCACAAAGACCCTTGAGTTGTAATGCAGCAAATACAGTGACGCCCAAATGATTAAACCTGAAGAGTAAAGAGATAGGAGCTAATAATTGAGATACAAAGGTTTGAAGAAGGAATTTTTTTCCTATCCTCCTCCCACCCCAATCTGTTTGCTTCTAAGGAGTGTAACTAATTTTCATGTTTACTTCAGGGACCCTTTTCCATGTTCATTGTTTTTTTGGCTCCATCATCAATCATTGTCAATTTGAAAAAGTGCAATACTTAGGGTCATTTATCCAGACCTATTGGAGTCTAAAATTATGCAGCTTTAGTCAAATATATGTGAATAAAGACTGTCATTTCTGATTAATGACATGTGACTTGAGTATCTTACAGAATCATCTCTGCCATCCAAGCTTTACAGGAAGGTGATCATGTAAGGTGTCTGCTTTTACCTCTAAGAGCCCTAGAGGACCTAATTTATTCACAGTAAAATCAGCGGAGATGTTTCGTGGTTCTAGTGATAATTATCACTCAGTCTTTGGATTTGTTGGCTACAAGTTCATTTCAGGTTGAAATTTTTCTTCTGATGGATGGTTTACCCAGCTTTTGATGATACTATTTTATGATTTTAGTTGCCAAAATTGCCTGCCCTATTATTGGAAAAAATATTCCATGTAAGACACTAATCATTCTCAGCTTATGCAAAAAAAAAAAGTGTAGAACATGCCAAGTCTTCATCAATTACTCTTTCCATGATTCATTAACTCCCTTCCTGGAGCATAAAACTCCATTTCAGAGTATTCATAAAAGCACATAAAAGGAAAAGCTTTAGAAAGGAAATTTTGGGGTTGAGGGTGGGCTGAGAATAGTAATTGTCCAAAACTATAAGAGTAGAAAATGAATCAGGCTGGAAGATAGAGGAACTTTGTGGAGAATGAGTACTACATTCATGTCTCCCTAGCTACAAGCATTACCCCAACCCTAAACACTATCCATTATTAATCTATCTCTAAAATGATCAGCTTTATTTGTTCACCCTACAAACCATTCCCAGCCCATACTACCATATGTGCTCTGGGTGATGTCCTCTAATATAGAGAATCAGAAAAGTTCTTAGACACAATAAATTCAATACCCCAAAGCCATGAGTCGTGTTTCTGACCAGGGGTAGATGTCTATTTAGGATTCATCTTCTACATGGCAGAAAGACAGTCCTGTGCTTTGATGGAGGTGTGTTCTGTCTCCAGGGATGCCATTCGCAGTATATCAGTGCTTTCCTATCCTGATCCTCCTGTAAATCCTCTATAGGGATATGTGCAATATATTGGTAGATTGGCTTTATTTATATCTTTTCTTTTGACATTGTATGGATACCAATGGGGCATGTAAGCTCTATAAATTATTCTCTGCCTTTTTCTAACAACTGGTCCACCTTCTTTTCCAAGCCCACATTTCCATGATGGTGTCTTTTATCCTACTCCTCTCATACAAAAGTGCTATAGCTAGCTCACCCCCAACAGTGACTTTTTGTTGCCTTTTGGATGATCTTCAACTTTAATCCTTCAGAAACTGAATCATTGAATTAATTGAGCAATCAATAATCATTTGTTTAGCACCTAATGTGTGCCAAGCACTATGCTAAATACTGGGGATACAAAGAGGCAAGCAATAGTACTTGCTCTCAAGGAGTTTACAAGTTCATGGGAGAGATAGAATGCAAACAAATCTATATAAAGCAAGCTATGTTCAGGATAAATAGGAAATAATTAACAGAGGGAAGACCCTAGAATCAAAAGGATTGGGAAAGACTTCTTGTACAAGGCAAGATTTTATTTGGGGTTTAAAGGAAGTCACGGAGGTCAGTAATAGAATAGGAGAAGGAGAGCATTCCAAACATGGGGGAAAGATAGAGAGAATGTCTGGAACCGAAAAAGGGAGTGTCTTGTTTGCACAACAGTCAGGAGGCCAATGTCACTGGCTTGTTGGAGAGTGAGGTATAAGAATATTGGAAAAGTGGGAGAGGACTAGGTCATATAAAGGCTTTGAATGCCAAATAGCATTTGTATTTTCTCTGGGAGCTAAAAAGAGGCCACTGGAGTTTATTGAGTATGTGTGTGTGTGTGTGTGTGTGTGTGTGTGTGTGTGTGTGTGTATGTGTGGTGTATGTGGTGATATGATTACACCTGTGTTTTAGAAAAATCACTTTATTGGCTGAATAGAGGAGGTATTGGAGTGGGAAGAGACTTAAAGTGGGAAAGCCTACCAGTAAGCTATTTTAATAATATAGGCATTAGGTTTTCAAATTGAATTCAAATACTACAAAATATTTTTAATCATTTACAATACCCAGTACATATCCATGTAACTTCTGGTTCATCTTTTGGGAAATTTCAAGTTTTTACTTTCCAATCCAAAAAATGTTTCTTTAAACCTTGTTATGCACCAAGCAATGGGCTTTGCACTAGGGATACAAAGATGAAAAATGACAGTCTGTATTCTCAGGGAGGTTTTTAAAAAAATGTACTTTTTATTTTCTCCAAAAATTGTAAAAAACAATTTTTAACAGTAATTTTTTTAAAATTTTGAGTTCCAAATTCTCTTCCTCCATCTTCTCCACCCCCTCATTGAGAAGGCAATCAATTTCATGTACATTATACATGTTAGTCATGTTGTAAAACAACAAGAAGAAAAATGAAAAAAAAGTTTGCCTCAATCTACATTCAGACTCCAGCAGTTCTTCCTCTGGAGATGGATAGCATTTTTCTTCGTAGGTCCCTTAGAATTGTCTTGCTGAGAAAAGCTAAGTCATTCACAATTGATAATCATATAATGTTGCTGTTACTGGATGCAGTGTTCTCCTGGTTCTTCTCGTTTCACTTTATGTTAGTTCACAGAAGTCTTTGCAGGTTTTCCTGAAACCACCCTGCTTGTCATTTTGTTGTTGTTGTTGCTATCATCATCATCATCATCATCATTGTTATTTTTAAGTTTCTATTTATTTATTTTTAGTTTTCACCATTCATCTCTACAAGATCTTGAACTCTAAACCCTCTCTCCATCTTTCCCTTCCCCCTACACCCCGAGATGGCATGTAATCTGATTACCCCTTCCCTCAGTTCTCCCTCCCCTCTATCATATATCTTCTCTCATCTCCTTCCCCTTTACTTTCATGAAGGGCAAAATAGATCTCTATACCCACTGCCTGTACATCCCACCTCCCAGCTGCATGCAAAAACATTTTTTTAATATTTGTTTTTAAAACTTTGAGTTCCAAATTCTCTCCCTTGTTCCCTTCCAACCCAACCCCATTGAGAATTAAGCAATTCAATATAGGTTATACATGCGTAGTTATGCAAAACACCTCCATAATAATCATATTGTGGAAGACTAATTATATTTTCTTCCATCCTATCCCACCTCCCAATGGAATACTATAGAATAGAAATAGAATACTATTTTCTCCTTTGACTGTGTTCCTTTTCCAAAGTGTTTGCTTCTGACCACCCCTTCCACAATCTGCCCACCTTTCTATTGCCCCCCTCCTTATCCCCTTCCCCGCTACTTTCCTGTAGTGTAAGATACCCAATTGAGTATTCCATCCTTAAGCCAAATCTGATGAGAGTATGGTTCACTCATTCCTTCTCACCTCCCTGCTTTTCTCTTCCATTGTGAAAGCTTTTACTTGCTTCTTTTATGTGAGATAATTTACCCCATTCTGTCTCTCCCTTTTTCCTTCTGCCAATATATTCCTCTCTCATCTCTTATTTTTGCTTTTAGATATATCATCTATCTATCTATCATCATTTTTTCCAACTAGCCTAATACTGAGAAAGGTCTCATGAGTTACAAATATCATCTTTCCATGTAGGGATGTAAACAGTTCAACTTTAATGTCTCTTATGATTTCTCTTTCCTGTTTACCTTTTCATGCTTCTTTTGATTCTTTTACTTGAAAGTCAAATTTTCTATTCACCTCTGGTCTTTTCATCAAAAATGCTTGAAAGTCCTCTATTTCATTGAATATCCTTTTTTTCCCTGAAGGATTATAGTCAGTTTTGTTGAGTAGGTGATTCCTAAGCTTCTCTGACTTCTGGAATGTAATATTCCAAGCCCTTCAATCCCTTAATGTAGAATTTGCTAGATCTTGTGTTATCCTGATAGTATTCCCACAGTACTCAAATTGTTTCTTTCTGGCTGCTTGCAATATTGAGAATTTGGCTACAATATTACTCAGAGTTTTCCTTTAAGGATCTCTTTCCAGAGGTGATCAGTAGATCCTTTCAATTTCTATTTTACCCTCTGGTTCTAGAATACTAGGGAACTATTCCTTGATAATTTCTTGAAAGATGATGTCTAGGCTCTTATTTTTTGATTATGGCTTTCAGGTAGTCTAATAATTTTTAAATTTTCTCTCCTTGATCTATTTTACAGGTCAGTGATTTTTCAATGAGATATTTCACATGGTCTGCTATTTTTTCATTCTTTTGGTTGTGTTTTATAATTTCTTGATTTCTCATAAATTCATTAACTCCACTCTAATTTTGAAGGAATTATTTTCTTCAGTGAACTTTTGAACATCCTTTTCCATTTAACCAATTCCACTGTTTAAGTCATTCTTTTCCTTATTGGCTTTTTGGACTTCTTTTGCCATTTAGGTTAGTCTGTTTTTTAAGGTGTTATTTTTTTCAGTATTTATTTTTGGTCTCCTTTTGCAAGCTGTTGACTTGATTTTCATGATTTTCTTGCATTACTCATTTCTCTTCCCAATTTTTCCTTTACTTCTCTTACTTGATTTTCAAAATCCTTTTTGAGCTCTTCCATGGCCTGTAAGCTTTTTGAGCTCTTCCATGGCCTGTAAGCAATTCATATTCCTCTTTGAGGATTTTGATGTAGGAGCTTTGACTCTGCTGTTCCCGTCTGGTTGTATGCCCTGATTTTCCTTCAGAGAAGATTCTATAGTCTGGGTTCTTCTACATTGTCTTCCCAGCCAAACACTTGACTTTCTAACTCTTTGTTAAGGTAGAACTCTGTTTCCAGTGGGGTTGGATGGACTGTCTTAGGTTTCAGGGATTTTGTGTCCCCTGCTTCATCTGTGGGCCCAGAGCTCTGGAAGCAGCCTCTGCCACTGCTGCTGCTACCACCATCCCCACTACCCTAGGACTGGGACCAGACCTGGTCAGACAGTGCTCCTTTTTCACCTATGTCCCACAGAGTTTTCCCACTGATCTTTTTGCTTTTTGTGGTTTGAGAAATCTGGAAAGTGCCGCAGCTGCCAATTATTCTGTCCCCTGAGGGTTTGACCCATCTGTTCAATTGTGACCCCCTCCAGACTGTGCTCTGTTCCCTGCCTGGTGTAAAATACCCTTCCTGTCAATTTTCCAGGTTAGCTTGGGTTAGGGATTTTTTTCACTCTGTCATTTTGTGGGTTCTGTAGCTCTAGAATTTGTTTAGAGCCATTTTTACAGGTATTTGGAAAGCTCAGGAAAGTCCCTGCTTTTAGTCTGCCATCTTGGCTCTGCCCCTCTCTTTTTAAAAAATATGTATGTAGCCTCCATGTGTTCCATTCTAATTTTGAGAGAACTATTTTCTTCAGTGAGTTTTTGAACCTCTTTTTCCACTTGGCTAATTCTGCTTTTGAAAGCATTCTTCTCCTCATTGGCTTTTTGAACCTCTTTTGACAATTGAGTTAGCCT
>JAQQSK010013811.1:0-11354 GCA_028658325.1 Potorous gilbertii
GTGTCCCCTTTGTCTTTCCTTGTGTCCCCGTCTGTCTTTGTGTCCCCATCTCTCTGTCCATTTGTCCCCATCTGTCTGTCCTTGTGTCCCCATCTGTGTGTCCCCTTCTGTTTGTCAGTGTGTCCACATCTGTCTGTCCTTGTGTCCCCATATTTGTATGCCCATCTCTCTGTCCATATGTCCTCATCTCTCTGTGTGTCCCTATTTGTCTGTCCGTGTGTCCCAATCTGTCTGTGAGTCCCCTTCTGTTTTTCAGTGTGTCCCCATCTGTCTTTGTGTCCCCTTCTGTAGGTTAATTTATCCCCTTCTGTCTGTCCGTGTGTCCCCATCTCTCTTTCCATGTGTCCTCATCTCTCTCTGTGTCCCTATCCATCTGTCCATGTGTCATCATCTGTCTTTGTGTCCCCATCTGTCTGTTAATGTGTCCCCATCTGTCTGTCTGGGTGCCCCCATCTGTCCCTTTCTAAAGCCTCTTGGAAGACCTCTGGCTGTTAGTGACACCTTGAATGCTTCCTGTTCTTTTCCTTTCGGGGCTCTGAGGCCCATTTCTTGTGTTCCTTTGAGCATGACCCTTAGTCTTGGGTCTCTCTCTAGGCTGAGGCGGAATATCAGAGTCCTTGCATCCAAAATATCTCTGGTCCTATTTCTTTTAAGCAATTTGTTACCAGGTTGAATTTCTTCTTGGATATTCTTCTCGGTTTTCCCTGAGGAGTTTATTTGGGGGATTATGGCCTAGCTCCTGGGGTCCCTCTTGACAGTGGGGCTATCTACTCTCAAGTGACTGTTCATAGATCTTTTTAGTAAGTTGCTATTGGCACCTCAATTGGGACCCCATGCTGTGAATAATTGCTTAGGCTTTAGACTTTTTTCGTGCAGATTCCTCTTCTCTTTCCTGGGTCTTGATTTCAGGCCATTGTGGGTCCTCTGGTCATTTCCATGTATATACTGGAACTGTCTTGCACTAATACGCAGTATATGGATAGATTTCTTGAGTGTCTACTACATTCTGGGTGTTTTCTGGGTGTCCATTTCCTTTTCTTGTCCAAGAGAGTATTTTGGGTGAATTCTGGCCTCGTTCAGCTGTGCTTTTCCGCCATTGTAATTTTTCAGTTCTGCACACTCTCAGTGAACACCCTTTAGGGAATCTGGGCCAGATTGCAAGCTAGGCCCCCTTGCATGAGGGCCTGGCTCATGAATGAGATTTTGGGGAAAGTTCCTGTACTCTCTTCTGGGGGTGAAATTTCAGTTCCTTTTGGTCTCTCTGCTCCTTTCCTGTACACAGTGCAGTTATCCTTTGCAGCCATTCAATCTGTGGATATATTTCTGCAGTCTCTGTCACAGCCTGCTGTCAGGTCCCTACTGTGAAAGATTGAATTCTGGGTGGATTTGGGCAGTCTATTCCCCTTTTTTGACCAAGATCACGTTTCACAGGTGCCTTGGCCTAGTTCTAGCTTTGCTTTTCCTCCATTGGTCATTCAAAGGTCTGAACACCATTGTTAGATGGTTGTGACAGAATCTGTCTCAGAGTGCAATGTAGGCCCCCCTAGGGTGAAAGCCTGTGTTTTGATTGGAATTTCTATTTCTCTGGGTTTCCATTTCAGATGCTTCTTGTTCACTTCCTGCTTTCCCTGGAGCCTGAAGGATTGTCTTGGGACTATGTGTAGTTCGTGATGTCATTTCTAGGGTTACATGGAAAGTCGAAGAAGCTGGTTCACTGACGGCTTCTGCATGGGCTTCCTTGTTGCTTTCTGACTCTTTTTCAATGAGTAGCTGATTTAGGGGATTCTGGTGGATATTTTTTTGTTAGTCATGACTGAGGGAATATTCAAGCTCACAAGAACTCCTTTTGGCAGATTTGAGGGGATCTCTTCTGTGGTCCTTGGAAGGGCCCCCTGCTGTGCCTGAAGGCTCAAACTTTGGAGCTTTGCTTCAAATTTATCTTCTTTTGTTCTATGGGACACTTAGTGGTGAATTGGCCCCACCACTGATGCACCTCCTTATCCAGGAAGCTTTGTCCAAGACCCAGAATGTCCCCAGATCCATTTCTGTGGGTTTCCTCATCATTGCTTCTTGGTTGGTCTGTCTGTCCCTATCTGTCTTTGTATCCCCATCTGTCCATAAGTCACATATCTGTCTTTGTATACCTCATGTGTCTGTCCATGTTGTCCCACTTGTCTGTGTGTCCCTATATGTCTGTGCTTGTGTTTGTCCATGTGTCCCCATCTGCCCTTCTGTCCTGTATCTCTCTGTATATCTGCCATCTGTCTCTTCATGTTTCCCAATATATTAGTGTGTCCCCATCAGGCTCTCTATGTATCACCATCTGTATGTCTCTGTGTCTCCATGTGTCCATCACTAGAGTCTCTTGAAGGAGCTCCTGCTGTGATTGCTGGCACCTTGTATGGTTCTTGTATTTTCCCTTTCAGGGCACTGCAACCCTTTGCTTGTTCTCATCTCAGCATGACCCTTAGTCTGGGGTTTCTCTCTAGGCAGAGGCATAGCACTAATATCCCTGTATCCAAACTCTCTCTGCATCTATTTCTTTTAATCAGTTTGACACCAGATTGGATTTCTTCTTGTTTATTTTTTTTTGATCATGACTTTCAGGTAGTCCCATAATTTTTAAATTGTCTCTCCTGGATCCATTTTCCAGATCAGTTTTTTTTCCAATGAGATATTTCACATTGTCTTCCATTTTTCATTCTTTGTTTTTGTTTTGTCATTTCTTATTTTCTCATAAAGTCATTAGTCTCCATCTGTTCCATTATAATTTTTAAAGAACTATTTTCTTCAGTGAGCTTTTAGACCTCCTTTTCTATTTGGTTTATTCTGATTTTTAAAGCCTTATTCTCCTTATTGTACCTTTTGAACCTCCTTTGGCATTTGGATTAATCTAAAAGTGTTATTTTTTTCAGCATTTTTTAGGTCTCCTTTAACATACTGTTGACTTGCTTTTCATGATTTTCTTGCATCACTCTTATTTCTCTTCCCAATTTTTCTCCCACCTCTCTTACTTGATTTTCAAAATCCTTTTTGAGCTCGTCCATGGCCTGAGAACATTACATATTTATTTTGGAGTTTTTGGATGCAGAAGCCTTGACTTCCTCTGATGGTACGTATTGTTCTTCATCTGAAAGGATGGAAGAAAATACCTGTTCACCAATAACATAACCTTTTACAGTCTTATTTTTTTCTCCCTTTTCTGGGAATTTTCCCAGCCAGTTACTTGACTTTTGAATCCTCTGTCAAGAGGAGGGTATACTCTAGGTACCTGTAAGTTCTCAGTTCCTCCAAGGTGGTACCATCAAGGGAGAGGATTGTACTCCTCTCCTGGCCTGCACACTGGTTTGGGAGCAACCAAAAACTTTTCTGACCGGCATCTACAATTAGAATTGCCTCACCACAATTTCCTCGAGCTCCACCAGCCAGTGCTCCTCCTTACTCCAGCATGGAAGTCAGTGCTGAGATTCAGATTAGAGGCTCAATTTCCCCAGGAGCTCTATGCAGAGGACCCCCAAAATGGAAGCTGCCACTGCAGTAGCCACTGTGGGAAGTTGAGACCATGTTCCTGTCTCCTCGGTGAAGGAACCCTCCCACTGACCTTTGAAGCTTTCTGTGGCATTTGTGGGTTAAGCAACCTGGGAACTACTGCTGCCATTGACTCCCAGAAGTCTGTTCTGAGTCCTGTCCCTTCCAAGCCATGTGCTGGGCTGTGCTGCACCCCATATTCCCATTCTCTTTTTTGACCAGGGGCATACCTTGAGAGAATTCTGGCCTAGTTCTGGCTGTCTTTTTCTACCACTATCCTTCCTTCAGTCTATGAACTGTTGGTGGATACCCTTTAAAGAATCTATCCCAGATTGCATTGTAGGCCCCCTTCCTGGGAAGACCTGGCCCATGAATGGGATTTTGAGTACAATTCCCCTACTCTCTGCCTGGATCTAGATTTCAGGCCCTTTTGGTTCCTCTGCTTTTTTCCATGTACACAGTGAAATTGTGCTGGGCAGATATACAATCTCTGCATAGCTTTCTGGTATCTCTGCTAGACCCCATCCTCAGGCCCTGTATTATGAAGGATTGATTTCTCAGTGGATTTAGGCTGTGCATTCCCCTTTCTTGACCAGTGGCACACTTTGGTGGTACTTTGTCCTAGTTCTGGCTGTGCTTCTCCTCCATTGAACTTTCTAAGGTCTTCACACTGTTGGTGGATGGATGTGAGGGAATCTGTCCCAGAGTACAATGTGAACCCCCCTGTGTTTTGGCCTGTGCTTTGGATGTGATTTTGTGGAAGATTACCTTTCTCTTTCTCTGGGTCTCCATGTTGGGTACTTGTACTCCACTTCTTGCTTTGAGTCTAGACTGAAGGATTGCCTTGGGACCACATGTAGTTGGTGGTGACATTTCTAGGGTCACTTGTATTGCCCAACTAGATTGTTCACTGATGGCTTCTGCATGGGCTTTCTCGTTGTGCCTTCTGAGTCTCTTTTGATGGGCATCTGATTTAGCATATTCTGGATGAGATCCTGTTTTTAGTCACAACTGATGGCATATTGAAGGTCACAAGAATGTCTTTTGACAGATTTGAGATCAGATCTGTGGTCTTTAAAAGGGCCCCCTGCTTGGCCTGCCTGCTCCAACTTTGGGTCTTTGATTCAGATTCATTTTCAAAAGAAAATTCTATAGTATACTTATCAGGCAATTTGTAGTACCACCATTTCCCCCTCTTATACAGGAGACTTTTCTCAGTACCCAGAATGTCCCCAGAACATTTTTTGTGGTTTTCCCTTACTACAACCCCTTACAGGTCCTTCAGCTATGACTGTTGAGTTCTTGGATGGTTCCTGCATCTTTCTTATGGGGCGTTCAGGCCCATTGCTTGTGTTCCTTTCAGCATGACCCTTCGTCCGTGGTCCCTGTCTAGGTCATGACATAGCATCAGTGTCTGTCCATTCAAAAGCTCTCTGGTCTTATTTCTTTTATTCAATTTGTCACAATATTGGATTTCTTCTTGCACAATGTCAGGTACAAGTTGTGTCATCATTTCTCTGATGCTATGGTCCTCTTCAAAAACGAAGCACAAACACAATAAATGGAGCTGCATTTAAAGGGGACCCTGGTAGCTCAGTAACTCAGAGCCCTCTCCCTTTCCTACTCCTCTCCAAAAGATGGTAAATTTTGATCGCCAGAGTGTGCCCAGTCAACTTGAGGTACATTGGCTGGATTCCTTCCATCTCATTCCCTTTGTTTCCCTTTCCCTTTCCCTTTTCCTTCTTTCTTATGTACCCTGTTTTAAAACCTTAGATCTTGTGCATTCTGAAGCCCATGGATTGAACAAATAGGGGTCCCTGCCCACCCTCCACTCAATGGCTGTTTTTCAATCCTCTTGGTTTAGAGTTAATGTCAGTAGTAACAGTTTCTCTTCCAAACAACAACCTTGTGGTTCCTGCCCCTTCCAGAATGATTTATCTATTTATTTATTTTTTCTTTTCTATTAAAGGGGCCATCCCCCTGACTACTTTTTAAAAAGGCCAATTCACTATATGAATATTACCTTTTTTAAAGTGAGTACCTGAAAAGGCCTTAGCCAAAATGTTCAAAGTCTTACATTGCATCCTAGGCTGTCTCCAGTCATCCTGATGAGTATTTGGTCACTGGATTCAGATTGCTCCAGAGGAGAAAGTGAGGCTGGTGACCCTACACAGCCCTCCCTCACTCAAAACAAAGTCAAATGTAAGTCATGTCATCATTTCTCTAATGTCATGGTCCTTGAAATCGAAGGACGAGCACAATCTTATATTATGAACTTGAGGCCCATCACCATCCTGTTTTCCCCTCTCATTGCTCTCCAGCTTAGCAAATACTTTCTTAAAATGTATTACGCAGAACTGAATTAGTACTGCAGATATGGTATGCACATGGAATCATGCTATGGGATTATCACTTCTGTATTTGGTAGTTTTTATATTACATTCACTTAAAAAATCCTTCCTCTACCCCCAATCCCAAACCATCTCTTATAACAAGCAGAAGAGGGGAAAAATCTTCCTCCAGCTTATACTAATGAAATTGATTTTTTTAATCCAGTTGTACAATTTCATATTTATTCCTAACACAGTGTTCATTGTACTGCATCACCCTGTCATTTCAGCTGGTTGACCATCATGACTAACGATAGTCCCATATCTATGGTATTTTAGGGTTGTTGAGCTCCGTTTTTCTTAACAACCTTATCAGGTAGCCCACACCAGTGTATTGCCACTAATTTACAAATGAGGCTCCTGTGACTCAGAGAACTTAACTGACTTGCCCACAGTGCCTGGTGGCAGAATCAGAACCCATGCTTTCTTACTCTAGCCCTAGTTCTCTTTCCACTATGCCATGCTAAGTTGCTTCTACTCCTATTCTTATCAAATTAAAGAAACAAAGAGAAAACACACAAAAAGCAGCATCAGGGTCATTAAAAGCTGATGAATCAAACTTGAGTTTTGAACCCTTCCAGCGGAATGTCTTTAAGCCTGACTGTCAACTTCTTTCTAAAGTCTCTACTGTCCTGTGAAGACTCCTGTGTGGTCAAGAGGTTATTCTCATCCTAGGCCTTTATATAACACAGCTGCTCAGTAGAGATGGGATGTAAGGGATGTCTTTGCATTCCAGCTCACCAGCTTCACAGGATACTGGAATATCATTGCCCCTCAGAAGTCAAGTTTGTTATTAGCTGCATGGTGGCATTAGGGTGAAGATGAATTATCTAAATTACTAGTCGGGCTGAAAAGAAATATGTTTCATAAAGTAACTAGTTGTTGCTTGGAAACCACAGTTCTTATAATGTTTTCTTTTCCATATCCGCTGGTATCTGGTAGCTAAAATGAGAATTGTGTATGTGTGTGTGTTTCAGTTGTTAACCTATATTTATTCAGTTCAAAATTATTAAAGCTGATATTAATGAAGGTTCTGAACTAATGAAACTTCTACATTGCATTTAATTATGAGTGAGTGTGGGTGGTTTGGTGTACAGCTATCACATTATTAGAAAAATTACTCCCTCATGTGCACTTCAGGTGGTAGCTCATTAAATGATTTTTACATATCAAGAACAGCAATTTTTTTTTACCATTACATGAATCTCTGTTTTAATAATAAACTTTTTTTTCCTGATCAGTGACATTCCTAATATTACAGATCCTCATGTACTGTTTCAGAAATTAGAAGTGACATTAAAGCATACTGAGACAGGAAGAACAGCTAGAACATGTCAAATATATACCAAGCAAGGACATGCTGGGAGTTGTGACTGAATTGAGAGATCAATTTTCAATATTTCATTGAAGGGGAAAAAACTTATTATAGAAACAGAGATTCATAATTCAGTGAAAAATGTGCTGTCCCTTTTTGTCAGTGATGTTGTGTGAATTCCATCAAGTCTTGGAACATTATAGAGCTCTCCAAATTAGGTTCCCAACCACTGAAAATTGCTTGCCTGACCTATTCCACAGAGTATAGCGCAAGTGGAGAAAGAATGCTTAATGTCTAGACTAGGGATGGCCCATGATCTGGTCAATCTGTACATAGATTTTGGATATATATATATTATAGCTAGAAAATGATTCAAGCACAGAATTCAATACAGTAAAAGGAGCAAACTGGATTGCTTCTTGTGGAAATGATGAAGAACTTTCAGTGACCCCCTAGATTCTCCTTGAAACAAAAACCTGTATTTTTAACACCAGTATTCTTCTGTGGATGCTATGTGGCTCTGAATCATGGAATGTGACCATCTTTGAGGAATCACAATTGTTTCTCACCCAAAGACCAACAGAAAGACATATGTCAGGGATAAATAGGATGCAAAATATTACCAATGGTGAAAAGTGAGCCAGAAGTGGTATAAAAATATCATCAAAGAGATGTGTGACCAGAAAAGTATGAGAGTTGGTCATATAGTTAGGGCAAGGGATAATGGGGATAGTCTGTCTGCATAATATTAAGCTATTTAAAGGAACATCCCCAGCTTAATAGATAAACATTTATGGGAATAAATGGGTAAGAGTCCACTGGATGAGAAATCATGGATGGATCAAGACCTGTGACATTTTGATGGAGAGCCCATGTCAATGAGATCACAGAGACATTGAAGTGTTAACTTCTGTTTAAAGACCTTAATTATTTACAGGAGACCTTCCATACTCAGACACATACATGCATGCAAATTCTTCTACTTTTCATTGGGATCTACCTTAAAAAAAAACAAAGCAAATCACTGGGTAATTCTAGTTTTCTGGGAGAAACTATTTGTGGAGAAACATTCTTAATAGCTCTGGTATTACGAATCTGTGCTCTGATCTAAGGACATCCGCGTAACGATGAGTTAGAAAACTGTATGATAACTGTGTCACTTTGTTTTCAAAGCAAAATATCACACTTATTTTAGAGATCTGAAAGATACTTCACTATTGCCAGGAAATTCAGGTCTCTAACACTATCATTATTTTTTTCTGCTGTCTAAACTCGTCATAAATTTATACTAGTAGTTTCCGTGTAGTTTTCTTCCCTAATCAATTCACAAACCTGGCAGAAAGTGAATGGAAATCTATGGCGGTTGTCCAGTTAAGTGTTTAGTATAGATGGCTAAACTAGATCAACCAGTTGAACATCTACTCAGGGTAAAGGTTAAACACATAAATGTACAACTGTGGGGAAAATGGCTACATATATCTGCTCTAAAACCCTATAATATTCCATTTAATATTAATTTCCATATAATATTCCATTTAAAGGTCTGAAATGTTCTTGAAAAAGTTGGTTTCTCTAAAAATAAGCAACTTGTCTTATCCTCAGCTAATATCTCAACATGATCACTTTGGATTCTGGGAGACTACGCCAACGGAACATATGCTCCGTCATAGTACTCTCATGTGTGCCCTACTCTGCAGGTCACCCTGTATCCCTTTAGGCAATTCTTCCTGGAAAGGGAACTCAGAAAATCCATGATTTAGATATGCTGTTCTTTATGAGAATCAGATCTCCCTTTTTTTTTTTAAATCCCCACTCTCACCTGTTAGTTTATCATTATGTTGGGATAGATGATAAGGGGATCTAGGACAAAGACCACCACCCTCTCCCTATATACAACCTCTCTGATTTGGTCTCTGTGCACAATTCACCACCATAACATGCGCCCCAGTACACAATGGGTCATTAGCTTACTCTTCCACATACAACCACTGAATTTCTCTGGCATGTACCATATTCTTCGACTACAAATCCTTCAATCTCTAAACTGATAAACACCAGCTCTGATGTTATGTTCATATGCTCTTAAATAGCCCTATAAAATCTGAGACTTCTATTTCCATTCAGCCTCTCTTATCCCAGCTCCTATCAGATATGATAGACTGTATCAAAATGGAAAGGTCTGAGAGCAAGCAGATGGCAAACTAGAGAGAGGCTCATTACCAGAAGGTTGATCACCAGCTGACAATTTTTTGATCATAGAAATTCATGAAGACCTTTCACCAAAGGGAGAAGTGATTGTAGTCTACAGAGGAATGTTCACACTGGCAGAAATCTTCATCCTTGAGTTCCTCAAGAAATGTTTATGTGAAAATGCGGGATTCAAACTTGGCAGTGCCACTAAAGGAAATGAAGTTGTCCATCAGAGATTGCCACTTAGTATATGGAGATCTCCCTTATGACCCTGGCTCTCTCACTAACGAGTGGGGCCATATTTGAAAAGTGACTTGCCCATTTGTTAAAAGTAAGCAGCACATACCTTAATGCCTGAATTTAATGGGTTTTATTATAGTGCTGAAGATGTAAGTGAAAATTTTTATTTGAGAAAACCAGAAATGGTGGGTTCTAGAGCTTCCTCATTGGTAAAAGTTCCAGAAAATCCTCACTTATGGTCTCATACAACTTATTGTCCAGTAGTAGTAGAAAATCACAATAGGTGTCCTGAGCCTTAATCTGAAATTTTTTCAAGGTGACGCTACCTTGGAGCAGGAAGGAATGCTGGTTTATTTTGCTATTGGCATATTTCTTCTAATGTATATGTGTGCTAACTTGTGGCATCCATTTACTCATTCATTCACCAAGAATGTATTAAGTGACTAATAGGAGTCAGAGAGCTAATAGTCTAGGTTTGAACCAGAGGACTAGGGCTGTGGGAGTGGAGAGAAAGGCATGAATGTGAGAATTGTGGGAGATGTAGAACCAGCAAAATTTGGCAAGCATGGAACAAAGTGAGAGACAGGAAAGAGTTGAGGATGTCTCTAAGTTGAGGAAGCTATATAACTAGCAGTGTGGTGAAATCCTCCAAAGAAATAGGGAGGTTTGAAAGGGACAACAGTATTGCGGGAAGGGAAAGGGGAGAACATATTTAGTTTAAGGTCACTATGGGACTGGATATCCAGTTGAAAATGTGTAATACACAAGCAGTGAGAGTGAATACACAAGAGTGCAGTGAGGCTGGACCTTGGGAGAGGGATTGAGGCTGGATATGCAATTCTGTCAGTTATTTGCAAAGCATGCCACCTGCCCCTATCTTAGAATTTTAACTCTGGCCCCTAGGAACCTGGGTTCTCCTGGGTGAGATTCTGCTTTATTTCGCTTAGGACCAGGCCTCCACATGACTTCTAGGCTATTTCCAAACGATGTCATTGGGCCCATGCCCTCATTACTTTTTCTAATTCCTTTTGATGTGTTGTCTGCCCCCAATTGCATGTAAGCTCCATGAGGGCAAGACTTGAATTTTCTATATTC
Organism: Potorous gilbertii; assembly: GCA_028658325.1. Lineage (NCBI taxonomy): Eukaryota > Metazoa > Chordata > Mammalia > Diprotodontia > Potoroidae > Potorous > Potorous gilbertii. The sequence goes on from JAQQSK010013811.1 coordinate 10,759, forward strand.
CCAGTGCTTATCACTGTGCTTGACACAGAGTAGGAGCTTTAGTTTTATAGATACTTATTCATTCATTTGAATCATAGCTCTATAGCTAGAAGGGACTTCAGAAGCCATGAAGCCTAAAGTTCTTTCTTACAGATGGAGAAACTGAGGCCTAGCGACTTCACTTTTTCCCTCTCACCTCCCCCCTTTTCCCCTCCATTGAAAAAGCTTTTTCTTGCCTCTTTTATGAGAGATAATTTGCCCCATTCCATTTCTCCCTTTCTCTTCCCAACATATTCCTCTCTCACCCCTTAATTTTATTTTAGATATCATCCCTTCCTATTCAACTTGCCCTGTGTTCTCTGCATATATATGTATATATATGTATATGTATGTATATATATGTATGTATGTATGTATGTGTATAATCCCTCCAACTACTCAAATACTGAGAAAAGTCTCAAGAGTTACAAATATTATCTTTCCATGTAGTAATGTAAACAGTTCAACTTAGGAAGTCCCTTATGATTTCTCTTTTCTGTTTACTTTTTCATCCTTTTCTCGATTCTTGCGTTTGAAAGTCAAATTTTCTATTCAGCCCTGGTCTTTTCATCAGAATG
>JAQQSK010013812.1:0-11353 GCA_028658325.1 Potorous gilbertii
GATGGGGACAAGAGAAGGGAGGGATGATAGAAGAGAGGGCAGACTGGTGATAGGGGAAAGTAGAATGATCGGTGTATTGGAGTAAGGGGAGGGGACAAATGGGGAGAAAATTTGGAACCCAACATTTTGTGAAAATGAATGTAAAAAAAGTTAAATTTATATTAAGAAAATAAAAAGACTTGTGCTAAGTTATGTATGATGAGGCGATTCTAAAAAAATAAAATTGTGTAGGGACAGATAAAAAGGAGAAATTATCTTATACACATGAAGCACAAAATCTGATACAGAAGAAGCTAGTAAGGGGAGGGCAGTAGTGCTGGAACCTTATTCTCATTGGGAATGGGTTAGAGTGGGAACAACATATATCTAGAAGGGTGTAAAAGTTTTCTAAATTCAGAAAGAAATGAGGGCAAGGGGATAGGATTGGGAGAGAGGATAAGAGAGGGACTCTTGGAGGGATGGAGTGGTTAAAGAATAGGAGGGCAAGGTAATAGGGAGAAGTAAAGCAGAAGAGTGAGGAGGGATAGGAATACGGTGAGAAGAATAGTGAGGAAAAGTAGGAAGGAGAAAAATATACAAGAAGTAATTATGGCTTAGAATGTGAATGAGATGAATTTACCCATAAAATGGAAAGTGATAGCAGATTTAAAATTCGAATTGAACAATATGTTACTTTCAGGAAATGCTATCAAAATGAGAGATACACATAAAGACAAAAATAACGGGCAGGAGAAGTTAGCATGTCAAAAAGCAAGGATAGTACTCATATTCTCAGACAAAGCTAAAAGTAAAATAGATTTAATCAAAAGAAAAATAAGGAGACTACATTATGTGTCAGCAATATTATTTTATATTGTTTTAGACCATTTTAAATACCTAGACAGGACAAAATACCTGAGTATATACCTGCCAAAACAGACACAGGAACTGTATGAACATAAACATAAAACACTTTTTATACAAATAAACTCAGATCTAAATAACTGAATAATAACAACATTAGTGATTATGACGATATAACCATTATATAATAATTAACTGAATAATAATAAAATAGATAATATTTATTGGTCATGGGTAGGTAAAGCCAATTCAATTTTTAAAATGTCAATTTTACTTAACTAATCTGTTTATTTAATGCCATTCCCATTAAATTACTAAAAATTTATCTGAATGAGTTAGAAAAAATAATAACAAAGTTCATATGGAAGGACAAAAGGTCAGGAACTTAAAAGAAACCAAGTATAAACGATGTAAAAGAAGTAGATTCAGCAGTATCGGACCTTAAACTATATTATAAGGTGAGAGCATTGTTGAAGTGTAAAACAGATAATTTTCATTAATTGAAATCGAAATTTTCTTGAATAAATAAAACCTATGCAGCCAAGAATAGAAAGAATGCAGAAAATTGGAGGAAAACTTCATAGACAATCTCTTAGATAGGATGTGATTAGGTTGGAATATTGTTGTGATGTAGGAAATAAGCTAAGTGATTTAGAAAAACATGGGAAGACTTGTATTTATGAAGGAAGATGCCATCCACCTTCAGAGAAACAGATAACAAGTGGAAATAGGCACAGTATAGTCTTACATGTATGTGTATGAGTGTATATGTATATACATGTGTATGTTTATAGATATCTATGTATATGTGTGTATGCATGTATATACCATATTTCACCACATAATTATCGCATGCTGGTTTTGATACATTTTTTTCTGTCCAAGAATTGGTTTATAACCTTTCATCGTGTAGTTGTCATATGGTATAATCCTGTTCCGCATGCCACTTGAAAGGTAAACAGAGCAGCAATATATTCACCAGTGCCATATGAATATTTGTTTATCTCTCACACATTGTGAGCCTCGAGCTGAGAATTCTCAGCACAGGCACTTTGTCAGTAGATTTCTGAACGCCAACTTGTAAGGTTTGTTTGAAATGCTGCAGTACTAATGATACTCAACCCAGTGAAAAGCCAGTGGGCGGATAGGCAAAGCTGCCATGAGTAAGTCTGGTGATATGGTAAGACTCCCTCCAGCTAAACTGTACAGTTCGTCTGCCAGTGACACACTGACATGAAGCATTTGTTTCAGATTATATGCAAATATAAAAACTATCCTGTGGGATTAAAGCTGAAAGTGATTGTGTTTGATGAACAGCATGGAAACAAAGCTGAAGAAAGACCTATTTCAGTGAGTAAAAAGTTGGTGCGAGACTGGCAGAAATTAAAAAACAAATAAGTTTTCTAAAGCTTCACATAATGGTCGCATAAAAAAATTGGCACAAAATCTACAACAATTATTCAGTGAAACACAGATATGTGTGTATGTATGTGTATCTATCTCTCTCATAGATATAGATAAGATATAGATTAGATATAGATATCTTCACTTAATTATAGCCTTCTTTGGGGCACTGGAGGAGGGGAAGGGAAGGAGAAAAAATTAAAGTAAAAAGTACGCAGCAGAGAAAAAAACCTACAAGAAAGCAAAGAAAAGCAGGGCAGCTTTGAAAACAATGTGTAGTATTTATGATATAGGTTTCCTTGAAATGGGAATTTATTACTTTATATTAAATCCTCTCATGTTCTGCTGTGTACATGGCAATGGTTTTTTTTTCCTTTTCTTGTTTTATATTTAAGTTTAAAATAAATTTTAAAATTTACAGAAAAAAAGTAAAAGTAATTGGGGGAAAGAAATAATGAAAGAAAAGTGCTCAGACATATAAGAATGAAAAGCAAGGTGAAAATAGAAAGAATCCACTGGTCAACTTCTGAAAGAAAACAAAAATTAATAATACCCAAGAATGTCACAAACAAAATCTAGACCTTCTTTGTCAGAGAAAAAATACGGCAAGCAGCCTGAAGGAGTTCAAGTCCCAAGATACCACAGTCACTACCACACAAGACTGCCACAATTTTTATGAGACAGAAAATCTTGGAATATAATATTCCAAAGGGCAAAATAAGAAGGCTTAACAACTGAAAATAACGTACTTGCCAAAATTGATAATAACCCTACAGGGGGAAAAAATGGATCCTTAATAGAATAGAATACTTTCCAGCATTCCTGATGAAAAATAAGAGAGGGGCAGAATCTTGGAAATCCAAATGCAGGAGCTTAGGAAAACCAGAAAGGTAAATGCATTCAAGTGACTGGAAGAAACTACATGATAAGGAAGTACTTATATTCTAAGAGGGAAGAAGAGATGTCATCCTCTCCCTCAATTCTGTGATACTCTCCAGTATTCTGTCCTCAGGCTCTCTCTCTCTCTCTCTCTCTCTCTCTCTCTCTCTCTCTCTCTCTCTCTCTCTCTCCCCCTCTCTCCCTCCCTCCCTCTTTCTCTCTTTCTCTCTACTAACTCCAGTAGTTCAACAATCATCTCTACGTATAGGTCTCCTAGATTTACATATCCAGTACCAATCTGTCTCCTAAATTTCAATACTGTATCACCAACTGCTTACTGAACACTTCAAACTGGATGTCCCAGAAACATCTCAAACTCAGCGCATCCAAACCTAAACTCATTATCTTCAACACTTAGCCCCACTCCTTCTTCCTAACTTTCCTATTTCTGATGAAAGCATCACCATCTTTCTAGGTTTCCAGGTTTGTAACCTTGCCACTATCCATAACTCCTCACTTTCCCCAAATATTCAATCAAGTTGCTAAATCTTGCTCTATCCTGAATGCTCTCCTTCCTCACATTTCCCCACTGGTTTAACCATCTTCCTTCAAGACAATTCTGATCCACCTTCTGCAAAAAGTCTTTCCCAATCATCGTCCCCCACTCCACCATGGCTAGCACCTTCCTTTTCAGATAACTCAAATTTCCCCTGTATATACCTTATATGTACATAGTTATTTGTTGTTTCCCCCATTATGAAGGGAACTCCTTGAAGGAAGGGACAGTTTCTTTGCATGTGAAGCACTAAGCACAGCCCCTGGAAACACAGTAAGCACTTAACTGATTTAACTTAACTGGCTTACTGACATAATTACATTCCAGTCTCCCATCTCCCATGTCTTTGTTATTCCACATGCCTGGAATGTATTCCCTCCATGTCTCTACCTTATGGGATCTCTATCTTCCTTTAGACACAGCTCAAGCACCATCTTCTACATGAAATCTTTCCGGAATCCCCAACCACTAGAGCCCTTCCTTCTATTTTACCTTGTACTTTAATTATACGTGTATGTGTGTATACACACATATACATGCATATATGTATACAAATATATGTATACATGTATGTGCATATACACATATATTTGTATAGATGCATTTATTGATTGTATACTACGTATGTCTGTGTATGTACATACATAAAATATTTCCATTAGAATGGAAGCTCCTTACGAGTAGGGATGGTTTCATTTCTTGAATTTCCCAGTATCTAACACACTGCCTGGCATATAGCAAATGCTTAATAAATACTTGTTGATGGATTGATTCACAGGTCGCACAGAGAAAGTAAAGAAAGACAAGCATGAGACCTGAGGGTTATCTCATTTCATTTTGTTTGAATTAAAAGAAGATAGTTGGCGACCTCAGTGTGCCCCTTTCAGATGTGGACAAATCTAACTCAAAGGTAAACAAATGTAACAGGAAACTGCTACATGAACAGAACCTCTCTAATGCCACTCCCCATATGAAAGAACCTGGGAAATTGCTGCTGCAAGAGCTATAGTAACATGTAATGAAACTGCCTTAGAGAGATTTTGGAGCTGGTTCTAATCTGCTAACCACACAATGTACAAAAGTTTCTTTGGGGTAGTGAGTCTAGAGGATACTCACTATACAAAAAAGAAATTAATGACATGAATAGGATTTTAGAAAAATTAGATATGCTCTTTGGCAACTGATGAATGGGAATTAAAAGGAGAAATATATGCATTTTTCTACCTGTGCATGGCAAATTGGTACCTAAATACATAAAACAAAAATATTAAACATATCCAATACAATAAAACATATCACAATACAATAAAAAAATTAATCAATAAAAGGTATTTGAAGAAATGATTCCAACTTAGAGACTAATATAATCTAAAGAATACATAGGTCAAAGAATAAATCATAGAAAAATGATCATTTCATCAAAGAAAATTACATCAATGAGACAACATACCAAAACTTTGGGGGCATAGTTAAATGAGACCTTCCATTAAAATGTATCTCTCTAAACATTTCCATGAGCAAAAGAGGGAACAACTGATCAATAAATTGGGCATGCAACTTAAAAACAAGAAAAACAATATATTTTTTTAAAAAATCAGCTAAATATCAAAACAGTCATTCAATCAACAAACATTTATTCAGTTCTTACTATATAACACACACCCTCCTAAGTACAGAGGTACAAAGCAAGGCAAAATATTCTAAAGGGTCTAATGCACCTCTAATTCTAATTCTAACATGCAAAAAAAGTCCATTTAAAATACATATTGTGAATGGAAGATATGGTCATACACAATTAGACCTGTATTTTAGGTAAATCATGTTGGCATCTGAGTGGGTGCCAAGGGTGTAGATTGGTATAGGGAGAGACTTGAGGCAGGGAGACCAGCTAGAAGGGTATTGAAATAGTCCTGATGAGAGGTAATAAGGTTCTGCATGAGGGTAGTGGCAGATAGGTGACTGCTGAGAGAAGGTGAGTTGTATGGGAGATGTTATGAAGGTAGAAACAGCAAGACTTGGCAACATGCACAAGGATGAGTGATGAACTGAGGATGATGCTAATGTTGTGAACCTAGATACCTGGAAAGACAATGGTGCCCTTGATAATAACAGCTAAATTTGGAAAAGGAAAGGTCTTGGAAGGAAAGTTAATGAGTTCTGTTTCAGACATTTTGAGTTTGTGATATTTAGATGTCCAGTTCAAGGTGTCCAAGAGGCATCTAGTGATGTGAAACTATAAGTTCAGGGAAAAGGTTAGGGCTAGGTATAGAAATCTGGGAATTATCAGCAAAGAAATGATAATTAAACCCATGAGAGTTGAGGAGGTCACCAAGCCAGATAGTACAAAGGAAGAAGAAGATCCACGACAGAACCATAGTGGACACCTAGGTAAGATCTCCATGAAGATTCGGCAAAGGCAGCTGAGGAGTGGTCAGAGAGACAGGAGAAAAGCCAAGAAAGAGCAGTTCACTAAATCTAGAGAGAAGGAATATCCAGGAGAAGATGATTAACAGTGTGAAAGGCTAGAGAGAGACCAAGAAAGATGATAATTGAGAAAGGACCATAATCTTATAAATGGTGAAAATCAAAGAAAAGAAACCAAGTTGAAAATAAAAACCATTCAATTGATAAAAAACTAAGTAACTCTTTAAATAAAAACTAATAAAAATGAGTCAGCCATGAGCAGATTTCAATTGAAAAAGAAGAGGATAAAATCATATTGCCAAAGTAAGATATGAAAAAAGAGGCATCACAATAGATGAAAAGGAAATAAAGGAAGTTATTAGAAATTATTTTGCCAGTTATGCATTTACAAAACTGATAATCTAAGTAAAAATACATAAATACTTTAAAACTGTGTAATGACCAGGCAAACAAGACAAGAAATAGAGAACTTTAAATCACTTGACCTCAGCAAAAGAAGTTGAATAGGCTATAAATGATCTTTCAAAGAAAAACAAATAACAATTTAGACCCAATCAGACAATTCTTTCAAAAGAGCAAAGAAAATTAATTCCAAAATTATGTAAATTGTTTTTAAAAAATAGAGAAAGGTATCCTATCAGACTCATTCTATGAAACAAATATAGTCTTAATACCAGAACCACAGAGCAATAAAGCAAAGAAAATTATACACAAATGAATATTAGTGAAAAAATTCAATAAAATATTAGCAAAGAAGCTACAGTAACATATTAAAAATGTCATTCTCTACGAGTAGTTTGGAATTGTACCAGGAATGAAGGGTTAATTATTAAACAGGAGGCTGGTGAGCATGCACAACGTTCTTGGCTGATGAAGTCTCCACATGGATTTTGGAGCATGCACAGACAGTTTTAACTGGTTCCAATCTGCTAACCTCATGGTGAAGAAGAGCCTTTTTGATCTGCTATGGAGCTGGAACTGGAATATAATCCCTTCCCAAGGCATTAGCCAGAGATTCTCTTGTTTTGCTTCTTTCCTACCTAGATTCAGTAGAGTGTGAAGGCATTGTCCCTAGGGAGAGAGGCTTCAGGACCATGTGGCCTGTGAGCACATGGCCCCACTGTGGCTTCTCTATCTGTAGTAGCTCACCTTTCCTGCTTTTACATTCAGGACACTAGGGAAAGCTGTGACGTTGTGAGCTTTGAAAAGTTGGAGTAGCAAGTCATCTTGGTGGTCTGGGACCTGAAGTCCATAGCAGGTTTTACATCCAGCAAAGGAGGTCCTAAAGAATACCCTAAGGATCCCAGTCCAGCAGTAGCTGATATCAGGTCATATCCAGCAATGTTATATTTGGAAGTGAACTTACTAGGACCAACGCTATGTAGAAACTGCTTAAGTTTGAGCTCATTCTCCCCAGATTCTATGTGGCCTACTTAGATCTCTTATCTGAAAATGGGGAAGTCAGACTTAATGGCTTCTAAGACCCCTTCTTATTCTAAATCTATAATTCTATAGACACAGCTAAGGATACTCTGAAAATAACCTCTAAGTTTAAATTCAAACACAGATATGGCTTCTAATTCAGTACACTGGGATATTAATCCCATCTTCCGTTCTGCCACCTCAAATGAATTTTCAGAAATACTACAGGGCAGAAGTTCTGTTTACATTGAAGAAGAAATGTTGGGGCTAGAGATCACATCATGAATACTGCCCTTCAAACCTACATACTAAAGAAAAAGGACCGCTCAATAAGCATTTAAATCTTAAGTGCCAGGAATAGTGCCCAGGATATAAAAAAGTGCTCAGGATACATATACATATATATATAGGCAAACACAGTCTTTGTCCTCAGGGAGCTCCCAGTGTAATGGAGAGAAGCCAAAAATTTATGCATGCTGTGTGTGTGTGTGTGTGTGTGCGTGTAATGTATGTATGTATGTACGTCCATAATACACACACATACACACGCACACACAGTGGCCTTTTAACTGAGTCAAAGTGGATTCAATCAAGGGACTGCACCCAAGGACCTAGAGGGTCAGATGTGGCCTCAAGGCTGCAGATTCCCCACCCTTGTTCAAAGGGTAGAGTGAGGGCCCAGTTGAGCCCATATAACATAAATCTGTAGTGGACCTCCTCAGCACAGTGTCATGATTTCCTCCAGTTCTATTCAATAGTATGTGAATAGGAGTAAAGATGGTGGATGATGAGAGTCACCAACAGTTGAGATTTGACAAGACATGATCAAGACAAGTAAGGAAAGAGATTTGAGTGTTTAGAGGATAGTGCAGAATTGAATTAATTCTTCAAGGAGGTGGGTAAAGGTAGAGAAGAGGAGTCATTGCAAGAGTAATGACCTGGGAAAGGATTGAAGGATACAGGAATTAGAGGTCATGGTGAAGACCAAAAAAAAGTGGATTTAGGGTTGAAAGGCAAAGGAAAAGACAGAATAATAAAAAATTATGATCAGGTAAAGGAAATTTAGAGTTCATGAACATGGAAACGGAAAACTTAGAAATGATGTCAAGACCAAGGGTTTAATTCTGTGTGTGGCTATGGTGGAATGGAGGAGTAGGTCATGAGAACTAATAAGGCTAATGAAGTTTGACGTTAGGGTGTATTAGAGGGAGTATCAATATGTCTATCGAAGTCCTCTAGTAAGGACTGGAGTTAAAGTGGAAAGACTCTACACTGGCCGTTGTTCTCATTGAGGAAGGAAAGTCTCTTAAGGGTCAATGGATAACTGACACCAGGATTGAAATTGAGTGATAAATGTCGATAGAGTGAACTTCAAAAAAAGGAAATGCTTAATAAAGACGATAATGGAAAGCAAGCAGCATTTGGTCTACCCTAGCACAGATGTAATTGTGCTTTGTTTTGTTTTATTTGAGGGAGGGAGGCTGTGATTAATGAGTGAAAATACAAGCACTACTTGAAAGGGTTAGTCAGTGATTAAGTGTCAAAAGGATGGAGTCAGGTCTCAATAAGAACTAGAAGATGGAGGGAGTGAGAAAGAAAATGGTCTGTGAACTATGGAGTGAATATTCTAGATAGATCTGGAGGAGGACACTGGGGATGGGGTAGGGTTGAGGGGGAGAGAATAAAAGAGTGGACGGTGGGGAATAGGGAATGGTGTTTGTATAAAATCAGCCATGGGTTGAGAATCACTAAGATGATGAAACTATGAGGGGATAGGAGTACACTAACCATTGAAGAATGAGTCCCAGCAGAGGTCCTTCGAAGGAGGTAGGTGATTACACTATTAAAGTCCCTTTTCTCAAAATTCAACCTTTAGGCAGGTAGTTATGGTATATTCTGCGAAGCCCAGATAACCTGCTTCATAGTAGGCAAGAGAAGGTGAAGTTATGGCCTATGGGGAGTCTAGACAGAAATCAGGAGTTAGTAGTTTGAGGTGGATCTGGTTAAGGAAATCCTCCAGAGTAGCAGAGAAAGTCCTAGGGCAAAGTCAGAGGTTAGAAGTAGGGTGTCCTAGATTGGGGCTTGTGTCAGTGAAGAAGCCAGAGTCAGGTAGCCCGAGTTGGGAATGAAGCAGAGCAAGGTGGGAAAGGAGAAGAAATAGCCTCCATAAATATTTCCTTTCCACCTTAGCTAATCATATATAAAGGTGAAAGGGAGAGGGAAAATGTTAGTTGTACTTTGTAGGGTGACAGGAAGGTCAGTGGGTGAAAAAGGGGAAAGAGAGGAAGAATCAGTCCCTCAAGTCTAACAATCAAGTATTTATTAAGCACCTAGAATGACAAGTACTATACTAGATGCTGGAAACAAATGCAGAGGTCAAAACAATCCCTACTTAAAGGAGCTGACATTCTAAAGGAAAAGATTTTAAAAGATGCCAATACTCCGCCTCATCTAGTCAGGGTGAATAAACATTCATTGAGAAACACAGAATCCTCTATAAACTCCACACTCTCATATGGAGGGGCTTCTGCAACATTCCTCGAGGCTATCTTATTCAGACCCATTCCTGGGTTATGCCAGAAGGTGACCCTACCCTTGTTACTTAGCCGCATCATAACTTCTCACTATGTTCCAAAAAAGCCAAAGATATAGCCTCTGGCACCGCAATCCTGTAATCTAACCCAACCCTGCAAAAAGACTCTGCCTCATGGGCAAAACTGAGTATGTAATGGGAACCTGAAACCTTAGGTCATAGAACTCTTCAACTTAGCCAGGACAAACTGGAATTCTGATGAAAGAAGCTGGAGCCCCTTGAAGGTTGCTTAAATTTAGAAGGTCAGAAATAGGGGACATTGATATTTTTAAAAATTCTTTATTTAAAGGTAACTAGGAGGCTATCTGCTATGAATCCCCTCGTCATCTGGCTCTCCTAATAAAGGGGAAGGAATACGCATTTATTGAGCACCTACTAGGGACTAAACCCTTTACAAATATCTGATTTGATTCTCGCAACAACCTGTAAGGCAAGTGCTTCTATCATTCCCATTTAAAGAAACTGGGGCAAGCAGAGGTTGTGACTTGCCCAGGGTCATACAGCTTCTAAGTTTCTGAGATCAGATTTGAATTCGGATCTTCCTCACTACAGGCACTGCACCACTTATCTACCTAAAAGCATAATAGTTACTCTCCACACCAAAGAGAGTTTATTACGGTCATCTACTCTGTGACTAACTGAAACTGTGCATCAATAACCTTGATTCACCTGCTCTTATAAATAGACAATACTTTTTTCCACTCTGTTCTAGTAACACTGGCTTACTAGATTCTCATAAGCAATATTCCACCTCCCATTCCACCTCCATGCCTTGGCAAAATTGATCCTTCATGTCTAGAATGTGCTCCCTCCTCATCCCAGTCTCACAGAATTCCTAGGTTCCTTACTCACCTCCCACACCAACCTTTTCTAATCCCACCAATTCTTAGTACTGTTTTCTCTGGAAAGTTTACATATACTTTGTGTAAAGCAAGAGGATTGGAGGAAATCTGATCAAATTTGGGGTGTAGGGAGTGGGACATTTCTTAAATAACCTGATAAAACATAATAAAGGATAGGCCTTTGCTAGTCCCTGCTCAAACTGAAGTCCTTCAATCTTCAAATTATAAAGTATTGATCACTAACACAAAGATCCCAGCTTCTGGGATAAGAACTCACTGTTCAACAAAAATTGCTGGGAAAACTGGTTAACAGTGTGGCAGAAATTAGGCATAGACCCATGTCTGACACCGTACACAAGAATAAAGTCCAAATGGGTACATGATTTAGGT
>JAQQSK010013813.1:0-11353 GCA_028658325.1 Potorous gilbertii
AGGGCAGATTGGTGATAGGGGAAATTAGAATGATTGGTGTATTGGGGTGGGGGGAGGGGACAAATGGGGAGAAAATTTGGAACCCAAAATTTTGTGAAAATGAATGTAAAAATTTAAATAAATAAATTTATATTGAAATAAAAAAATCATCTCCTAGTTTAAAAAAAAATAAAGCAAATGAATTTGGGGCTTTCTCCCCAGTTCAAATATTACATGAAATACTACATTCATGAATACCCATGCTTCAAAATTCTTCGATTCTATTCATCAAGTGCTTTTTATGACTTAGCAGACATTTCAAAATCTTTTTTAGGGTGTGGACAAAATACTCCCTACAGTTTTAGATAATTATCTGAGGAGGTTAAGTGCCTTGCCTAGGGTGGTACAGCCAATATGCACCAGTGACTGGACTTGAACCTGGGTCTTCTTGACTTCCAGGCCAGCTCTCTCTCTCTACCATGTCACATTCTCTCACGTGAATGGTCTTTGAGAACTGCATCGCCCTGTACTCAACATGGGGAGGAGCCTCTCCAGATGTGGTCAGCAGTCTGACATTGGGCCTATACTTAAATCCTTCCTATCTTGGTAGGGCCCATCAGAGCATGACAGACCTTTCAAAAACTCAGAGTTGTTTCCATACCAAGATGAGGTATCAGCGGACGGCAATAAAAAACAAAAAGGAGATTTCATAGGCCATTAATAATATTATAACCTACTGAACATTTTGTATTTATAAACAATGAGGAACTTCTGAAGACCTACTAACAGAAATATTTTGAAGTACTGTGAAAGTACAAATAAACAACCAACAGCTGCCCTCCTCCAAAAACCCAACTGTTTTCCCCCATCCATCCACCCAACTCAGGACTCTCCAATTGGCTAAAAGGCTACAGGGGAGTGCATCAGAATGAACACTAACAATTAGAATTCTTTTCAAAATATGGTAACAGTAACACAGACCTTTACTTTTTGTATCAATAAAGACCTGAAAACTGGGGGGAGATGGAGACAGGGGTGAGAGAATGAAAACAACTTCACAAGAAATTCCATTTTTTTTAGAAGCAAAACAAAGAAGTCCTCAGAAAACCCATTTATTTTTCCTAGGCCTTTAGATATGGTTCCTTCCAACTTGATAATTCAGTAAAATGATCTCTATCCATTTGGACCTTGCAGATCTATGATTTTTATTTAAGATTTTTCTTTTTTCACTCTAGGACTCTGCTTATTTAGAGTTTCCACATTCCTGACACTATTCCTTCAGGATTTTCCTGCTTTCTTATTCATTTTCTATTATCTGCCATCACATTTAACTTACTGAACACAAGCTTCTTAAAATTGAAATTGGCTAAGTAGGTGGCAGAGGGGCCTCTAGGTGGCGCTGCATTGGATAGAGCACTAGACTTAGAGTCAGGAAGACTCATCTTCATGAATTCAAATCTGGCCTCATACACTTACTAAGCTGTGTGGCCCTGGGCAAGTCACTTCACCCTGTTTGCCTCAGTTTCCTCATCCGTAAAAATGAGCTGGAGAAGGAAATGGCAAAACTACTTCAGTATCTCTGTGACCAATGGGGTCACAGAGAGTCAGATACAACTGAAAAACAACTAAACAACAACAACAATAACAAAATAGGTGGCAGAGTAGATAGAGTCTTAAGGCCTGAGATTAGAATGACTTGAAATCCAATCCAGCCTTGGACACTTACTACTATCTGTGTGGCCCTGGGCAAACCACTTCTCCTGCCCAGGCCTTAGTTTCCTCCCTTGTAAAATGAAGGAGTTGTATTTGATGGCTTCCTAAGGGCCCTTGCAGCTCAAGATCTTGGACCCTGTGAAGAGTTCTGTGTACGTCCACATCAGTCTCTTTAGACACCTTCCCTTTTACCTTCTTGGTGGAATTATTTCTTTTCCTGTCTTCAGAAGTTCATTATTGAGGGCTTCCAGTGCCTTCTGAGATGACTTCCCCTTAAGAATTTCAGACCAAGAGATCCTACTAATGATTTCTCTGAACCTTCTGAAATTTGCTCTCATAGAATTAAGGGAGTCCTGTGCCTGGCTTTCTTTCCCTTCTCTATAAGAAATGCTAAAATGCAATGGTTATCCCCTCTTCCCTCAACAAGGTTCTCATCATTTTTACCCCAGAAACCAGTGCCTCATTGTTGGCAAGAATGGCATTGTTGGCAGAAAAGCAGTTCCCCACTCTGATTCTTTCACCTTTTGAAGAACAAAATAATCTTCAGTTGTGCCACCATATGTCCAGATAATCAGACTGCTCCAATAGGTTATCTCCTAGATGTTGTCTAGACGTCTCCTAATACTGAGCTATCGTATCTCTCTGATGTGCATGTAATCTGCTTCCCAAGGTCCTCACCTGTTTTCTCTTTCTGTTCTGGTAGTCTATAATACATAATATGATGACAACTATGTCACTATTTCCACTTGCACTGCTCTTCAACCAAATTCTCTCCACCTGACATTTCTTTGACCCAACCCTAATTCCTGGCTTTCCTCACACATCTTCCTAAAATACATGTATTACTTTTAAATCTATATTATCCTGATTTATTCAACAGTTCTGCAAACTTAGAACATCACACAAACCACCCTGACCCAGAGTAAGAAATTTTAATGTTGTTATTGTTTAGTCATTTCAGTCATGTCCAATTCTTCATGACCCCCTTTGGAGTTTTCTTGGCAAAGCTTCTGGAGTGGTTTGCCATTCCCTTCTCCAGTCCATTTTACAGATGAGGAAAGGGAGGTAAATAGGGTTAAGTGACTTGCCCAGGGTCACACAGCTAAGTAAGTGTCTGAGGTCAGATTTGAACTCATGAAGATGAGTCTTCCTGACTTTAGGTCCAACACTCTACCCACTGCAGTGCCACCTAGCTGCCTCTGAAGTTTTAATGGAATCCATCTATTAAAATTCACTTTTGCACAACTGAATAACATGCCAATTTCAAGAACAGGTCAGATAAGAAAGCTGGGATAAGCAGACATTCTGGCAACATAGCTCTTCAGTGACTTTGAAAAAACAATTTCTCTTGCATGCAGCTACAAAGAAAGGTTTCCTCAATCTCTTTTTAATGTTTAAATTATCTGAATGGTTACCAAAGTTATATTTTCCAGTACAAAGATAGTTCTCTCCTTCAAATATCAGTTCCTCAGGCCTGCAATCTCAATATCTCACTCTCATTCCCCAAGCATATCCAATCCATTTCTCCCTTCATATCTCCAGCATGTCTTACACAACCACAACACAATCCAAGTTCATGTCCTTTAACTTCATATTTGGATTGCTCTCATGCCTCAGGGCTCTCCCCACTCTCACCCACCATTGTCCACTCAGCTGCCAAGGTCTGACCATGTCACCCTTCTGCTCAAGGAGCTCTCATGGCTCTCTAGTACCAACCTCTAGAATCAGTTCTAAATCTTTGAATTTTTAAAGCCCTTTATATCTTGGCCCCTTCTTCCCTTTCTCATCTTCCATCTTCCTTCCCTTCAAGTACTCTGCTCCAACTACTTGTTTTATGTGCAGTTTCTCTAAGTGCAAAATGAGGAAGCTGAACTTCATATTCTCTGAGGCCCCTCCCAGCTCTAGGTCTGATCTCATGTGACCTTGGACAAGTCCCTTCCCCTTCCTGAGCCTCACTTTCCTCTCTGTAAAATGAAGAGGTTGGACAAGTTGGTTGGTCCACTGCAGCTCTAGGTCTTGAAATCTATTTCATTTTGCATTTGTTCCAATGAGTCTGTCTACACTTCTCTGAATTCCTGAGAAATCCTTCTACAGCCTTCTTGGTAAATGGTCATCCAGTCTTTACTTTAAGGATACATGCCCTCTCCAGGAAGCTGATTCCACTGTGGTCCAAGTCTGGTTGTTAGAAAGCCTCATCCTCTCCCCAGGCTCATCTATACCTGCCTCTATGCAGCCAGGACTCTCATTTTTTGTTCTAACCTTGATCCAAGAAAAACAAGTCTAATCCCTCTGCCATATGACAGCTACTCAAGTGTTTGAACACAACTCTCAGGATTCCCTCATATCTTCTCTTTTCCAGTTACCTAAATAGACAACTCCTTTAACCAATCATACCTCTGGCCTGACCCTGGGGCCATAAATCATCCTGGTCACCCCTCTCTGGACATTTACTGATGTCCATCTCAAACTGCTGACCTCCAAATTGAACACAATATCCCACATGTGGTCTGCCCAGGGCAGAGTGCTGAGGGCTTATCAACTCTCCCATTCCAAATGCTTTCATTCCTGCTCCACCCTCTCCCCTCAGTGTACCCCAAGAGAACATTCATTTTCTTTTCCACATAAACTACTAGTCATGCTTCCCCACACTTGTAAAGTTGATTTTTAATCTAAATATAGATGTTATATATATCTTTCTAAAATTTTATCTTATTAGATTTGACTTAGCCATTCAGGTCACCGATAAAAAATGTCAACAGTACAGGAATAAGGATAGAATCCTGGAGTAGTCTACTAGATATCGCCCCCTCCAAGTTGACTCCCTCTACCTCACTTCTCTCTCCCTTTATGATCATCCCTATGTCCCACCTTAACCCCACCCTTCCACAGGTCACATACTCCTCTGCCCTCCACTTCCATTCCATCCCACCCTCTAGAATCTCCACTTTACTGTTAAGACCCTGCCCCTCCCCCATCCCACCTCCCACCTTTATTCTGGATTATGTTGCTCTGTGCTCTTTTCATCTCGTGCAGAAGGCCTTCCAGTATGGGAGGGACTGTGCTTTTTCTCACGCCCTTCTGAAATGCTGGGCTAGAAAGAGGAGTAAGCCTCCTCCTTGATCCTCACCCTCATTTCTGGATTGTCCCATTGCTACCATCCCCTGGTAGCCTCTTTTGGAGGTTCATTTCATCCATCTTTATCACTTGGTATAATCCTTGTGCCAGTAATCAATTGGCTTGCTGGTAATTTTCTCACCTTTCTCAAGCTGCTCTGGACCTGGCTCAACATCTTCCTGCTTCCCTCAAATTTGGGACTTTATGTTCACCTCCATGTTTCCTTGCAGTTCAACAATCCTCTAAATCTCTCCAGGTTTCCATCATTGCTCTACCCCAGGCACACATAATGACAGCTACTCTCAATTACTCATCATAATTCTACCTCCATGATCCAGAATTCTTCCTGAACCTGTTCTGATCTTTGCCATGTTCTTTGGCCCTTTGGTTCCTCCCAGTCCATCACTCTTTCTCTGCTCTCACTTCTGTATGTCTTGACCCTCTGGTTGACCAATTCCACTATGCACTATCCTTTATCCTGGAGTCCCTTGCATAACCCTAACCTTTGTCCTATTACCATTCACACTTTGATAAACCACAACACTAAGTCCCCTGTTCATTCTCTGCCCCCTTGAGACATTTTTCCTCCAATTCATAAGCAGAACACATCTGGAGAAAGTTGTGCAACTGTGTCAACTGGGTTCACCACAAAGGTATGTTGCCCGATCTCAACTGGGCCCTCATTGCTGCACAGTGGCCCTTTCATTCTTTCCTAACTGACTCTCTTGACCTCACTCTCCACAGTAACTATTTCAAACTTCTGATTCCACCCCTTTCCCTCCTACCGCCCCACCAGCAGAAGACTGAGCTTCCTTCTTCACTGAGCAAACAGAAGCCATTCATAAAATGCTGTCTCTTTTCCTCTAGTCCACCTCTCCAAACCCCTCCTCATCTCTACACCCCCACTCCCACCCCCACCCCCCACATATATTCTCTCCTCTTCTGTTCCTGTCTATGAGGAAAAGCTGGTTCTTCTGCATGCCAAGGTCAGCCTCTTCACTTCTATTCTTTCTTCTCTTCCTCTCATTTTCTCCAGATTACCTCCTTTCCCTTACCCTTGTTCTCTCCTTATCCACTGACCCCAAAAATGTCCAAGCCACCCCCTCCTGCTGCTGCTGTCCTCTCTCTCTCAGCCAGGAAGAATCATCTAACTTTGGTGTCTTCCCAGCCCCTGCATTCAGGCCTCCACTGCCAACACACAACTGAAACTGCTCATTCCTCATGTTAGCTACATGGCCTCATCTGCCATCTCTAATAGCACTCGTTCCAATTCAGACCCATCAGGGAGGTAGCTCTGGCTCTAAAGTCAAAGGAGCTGGGTTCTGATTCTACCTCTGATGTTCATTTACTAGATGTGTGACCTTTGAAAAGTCCCTTTCTTTTGCCTCAGTTTCTTTCTCTGTCAAATGTCAGGTAGAACTCATTTCCTTCAAAGCAAAATTCAGATGTCACCTCCTACATGGAAATTCCCCGACTCTGATGTCAGTGCTCTCCTCACCTTGAAATTCCTTTGTGTGATTCTACGTAGACACACAGTATCCCTTTTGCATAGCATAAACACTTTGTCTTTCTTAGAATAGGACCTTGGGCAGAGTATGGGAGAAATGAGTGATGGTAGGGAGGTAGATGCAAAAAATGTAGATAATTCTACGTACATGGCAATGAAAGTCAGGAGAGAGAGAATAAAAACTTGAGGGGATGGCAAGGTCAAATAAAGAAGAAGTTTGGCGGGAGGGAGAGAGAGGCAGGAAGAGAGAGAAATAAGGGACAAGGGAGAGAAAGGAAAGAGATGCTAAAGGTGAGGGGAAAAGAGAACTGTTTGAAGGTGAAGAAGGAAAGAGATCAGAGATGTATAACTGAAGGTATAAGCTTCCAGAGGATACAGGAAGCTGGACCAAGGGCACAAGAAGGCATACTCTCTTTATCAAGAAGAGTCTGCTATAGCTTTCTAGTTTCCTTGGCTCCAAAGTCACCTCTGCACAGCTGTCAAAGTGATATTCTGAATGCATAAGTCTGTGTTACTTCCTTGCTGAAGAAGCTTCAATGGCTCCTTTTTGTTTCTACTCTGCTTGGCACTTAAAGCAATTTATCATCTGGCACCAATCTATCTTTTCAGCGTAATTTCTTATTTCTCCCTCTCCAATCTCTGTGCCTCGAATGTTATCTCTTGCCTCACACATTTTTCTTGGGATCCCTAGCTCCATCCAAATTAAATTCAATCCAAATAAACCCCATAGATGAGGCCCTTCCTCACTGCCCCTGCCCCATGCCAGTTTTTCCTCTTCCTGAAAATTAACATCATATTTACTCCGTAAATATTTTACATTTATTTGCACGCACGTGCTTTCTCCCCAATCAAAGGTAAGCTCCTTGAGGGTAGGGTCTGTTTTCACTTTGGTGTCAGGTATAGTAACAGGTTCTTGATTGTTGAACTGAAATTAATTCTTCCTCAGAGACTCAGTAAAGGAGGTGCTTTGAGATGTGGAGAGGGAGCTGGAGAACTCCAGAAGGATGACCTAAATAGTCTCAGTAAAGGAGGAGGTGAGGTCTTTTACTAGGACAGGAGCAGTCTTCAACCTTGGGATACAAAGTGGAAATAACACAACTTTGTCAGTTGTGTTAGGAGCATAGGAATAGGAAAGGAGCAGGACAGCAGGGTTATCTCAAGATTGAGGATTTCTAGGGCACAGGACAAAGAAGTACAGGATTCACCTGAATAGTAGAGAAGAATGAAAGACTAGGGCTGAGGATTGAATCAGAGAGTCTAATTTAGGGCTTGGAGATAATGGAGGTGGTAGAATTACGGTATCAATGAGTTCTAAGATGGTGAGGGAGGGTGATAATGAAGACTATGGGAATTGAGTAGAGAGAGAACTTGAGAGGCCCTAGTGTTCATCACTATGTGTCACTAGGACATCACTATATACCTAGAGATAGAGAGGAAGACTATGAATCAGGCCAGAGATTTTTTTCATTTTTGTCTTTGTATTTCCAGGACTGTTCATTTTTTTTTTCATCTCTAGAGTTTTCCATTAATTCCAGCAGCTTCTTGGCTTGTCCTTTATAATCTCTGTTGACTACAACCTTACACATAGTGTTGTTGTTCAGCCATTTTTCAGTCATGTCTGACTCTTCATGATCCCATTTGGAGTTTTCTTGGCAAAGATATTGGAGTAGTTTGCCATTTCCTTCTGCAGCTCATTTGACAGATTAAGAAACTGAGGAAAACAGGGTGAAGTAACTGGTTAAAGTGTCCGAGGCTGGATTTGAACTCAGGAAGGTAAGTCTTCCTGACTCCAAGCCCAGTGCTCTATCCATTGTAGCGCCACCTAGCTGCCCCATAGACATAGTAGGACTTAATAAATACTCCTTGAACTAAAAAGGAAAGAGAATGACTTGGAAGAGAAGCAACACAATGGGAAGAAAATTTAGAGGAAGGAATGAGAAAACAGACTAGAAATAATCAAGGCTATTTGTGGTTAAAGCTAAATTGCATTCATTTTCTTTTGTAAAAAATAATTGTATTATTTACTTATTTTTAACATCTATTTTTTTAAAATGTTGAGTTCTGAATTCTCTCCCTTCTCCCACTCCTCCCCCACTCATTGAGAAGGCAAAGCAGTATGATATCAATTACATATGTAAAATCAAAAACTGTATTAATTTTCCAGATTCTTTTCATTAGCTTTTCAAAGGTTACTTGCTTACTATGACTTGACTGCTCTCCAAGACTTCTCTTACACTAACCGGTTCACTCCACATCTATTCTTTCCAGGTCACCTGGAAAGCATGATACCTTTCTTTCCCCACAAGTTCCAGAGTGCCTGGGGAAAGTGCTAACACTCAAGTATTTTAAGGAGAGGGTCATGACAAATACTGAATTCTGGAGTTGAGAGTTAAGCCTTTGCTACAAATCTCCAGCTCCACAGAAAATGCCATGAAAAACTCTGTGCTATGCTTCTCCAGGAAAGCTCCTAGACACAAAAAAGGAATTTGCATTTAGAAGAAAAAGAAAATCTGGGTCTGCTTTACAACTGGAGAAAAAAGGTGGGAGAGACTGAACCATCCAATAGAGCCAAGGCAACCATGTATATATGAAAGGGAATCTTTTCAGTATTCTCTTAAGAGTCAGAAAAAAAGCAAATTTTGAACTTCAAAGGGCATATGGAAATATTAATATATGGGAGATAATGGCAGTCAAATTATTTACCTCATCTGTTTATTTTTGTGAATGTTGCTATAAAGAGTACAACTCACTAAGGCGGAAAAGGACTTATTGGGAGCTCTTTTCCAGGGCAATGCTGCTCCTTTGATATCCAACAAGATCCTGGAGGCTACAAGTTCTGTCATTTGGACACTTCAAGGTGTATCTTAGTTAATACTAGGCCTGGTGCTCAAGAACTTGAACTCAGGGATGGGTTTGATAGTAGCCCATATCTGTCATGTTAACCAGGCCCAGAGCTGATTTCATTCAGATGCCTCCCAGTGAAGAGCACCAGAGTCTTGAGGGCTGCAGAGTATACTGCAGGGGTTAGATGCCAGTATCACAGTGGGGGAGACATACCCCAGACCTTTGGTTCAGCCAGATATCATTCACAAATGTAACTATGGATCCATCATTCTTGCAAGCTGTATCTTTAAATGACCTTGTCCCTAAATTACAGAAATACAAGCTTTCTGTATCTCCATTACTTCTATCAGCACACTTCTGTATTTGGCGACATACTGACTACACAAATTCACCTCAAAGGGGACAACTGCTTATTCCCATCCCACTGAAGACAAGAGCCCTAGAATGATCCATCGAGTCATGTCCCACACATCTTCTTTCTGGTCTTGCATAATTTCAGGCTCTTCAAAGGAAAATGGATGCCAACAATTTTCACGGTCAAGGTTATAATCAAGGCATTATTTTCTGGGGTTCCAATATACTTCTTTTCCAAAACAGCAAGTTTGATCGGTCTTTGTTTAAAAAAAAAAAAGAAGTAAATATTTTCCAGATGTTCTTCTTTACATCACTGTCATGTACCACTGACATTCCACCAGCTCTCCTTTGTAACAAATAAGTAAAGTTAAACAAATCTCCCCATTATCCATATCTGCAAGTAAATGCCTCATTCTGCACCTCACCTACCATTTCTTTGCCAGGAGGTAGGAGACATATTTCACCATCGGTCTTCTGATGTGTTTGTCTGTCTGTCTGCTAGCCATCTATGACTACAACAATGTTGCCAACTGAAAAATGTGGAGCTGTGGTTCAACCACAAGGAAAATGATTAAACCCCAGTCTTTTGCATCTGGAAGAAACCTTCAATATCATCTAGTTCAGCATTTCCCAAATGTATTTGGCCAGAGAACACTCTTGGGTTTGAATGGAACCAATATACATGAATCTGGGAAGAGAGCATAAAATATTCCTGGGATTAAAGGGAGGGCGGGTGTTTGAGGAAAATTTGGAACTAAATAGAGGAAATTAAGTATAGTTTCACATTGAAAAATTCAACATGTATTCCACATGTCAATTTCCACCACTATTAATCTACTCCCTACTGGCTCCACTAGCCATCCCTGCAACTTTCCAAACCAAAATACCCCTCCTTACCCACCATTGCCCTATAATGTTGCCTTTCCCTGTAGGAATGTAAGATCCTTAGGTCAGCAACTGGTTTTCACATTTGTATTTGTATCTCTAGCACTTAGTATAGTATTTAACATATATAAGAAATGCTCATTCATTCATTCTTTCATAGTTTTGATCCATATATAGTTTGATACATACATTATTTCATATTATGAGCATAAGCATATGATCAATGCACTGATTTTCTCATAGAACCTCCATTCATAATATGAGGCAAGGCCCAAGGGAAGTGACATGACCAATGGCAGGTATAAAATTTGAATATGTGTCCTCTGAATCCAGTGCCAGACTTCTTTCCATCAATGTAGCTTCCAAATAACTTCATACACAGATTTATCAGTATATTTAAGCTTGTTGCAAGAAAATATTTCATTAGTTCTTATTTATAATCACGAGGGCAACAGTATGTTAGTACAGGAATGCAGTGAGACTCAATTATTGGAAGTATATATACTTTACTTTCAAGGTATATTTAAACTCTTACTTGCACAAAATATTTTTCTCCCTTTTTTTGTAAATATAAATTTATTTATTTAACTTTTTACATTCATTTTCACAAAATTTTCAGTTCCAAATTTTCTCCCTATTTGTCCTCTCCCCCCACCCCAATACACCGATCATTCTAATTTCCCCTATCACCAATCTGCCCTCTCTTCTATCATCCCTCCCTTCTCTTGTCCCCATCTTCTCCTTTGTCTTGTAGGGCCAGATAATTTCTATTCCCCATTACCTGTATTTCTAGTTTCCTAGTAGCAAGAACAATACTCAACAGTTGTTCCTAAAACTTTGAGTTCCAACTTCTCCCCATCCCTCCCTCCCCACCCATTCCCTTTGGGAAGGCAGGCAATTCAATATAGGCCATATCTGTGCAGTTTTGCAAATGACTTCCATAATAGTCATGTTGTG
>JAQQSK010013814.1:0-11352 GCA_028658325.1 Potorous gilbertii
ACTACATTCTGTGATTGAATTCCAAAGTTATTCTCTGTGTGTGGAAGGCATTTTGCCTTAAAAGACCATCGGGAAACTTTTCAAGTCCTTGCATTGCAATGAAGTTCCAGGTCTACAAGAAAAATCTCTTGCACACTGTGGTTGTTGCTGTGCACAAAGTTCTCCTGTTTCAGCTCCTTTTGCTCAGCATTAGATCATGTAAGCATTTCCAGGCCTCTCTGAAGTTACCCTATTCATCATTTCTTATAATACAATAGTGTTCCTTACAGTCATAAACCATAATTTTTTCACCCATTCCCCAATTGATGGGCATCCCCTTGATTTCCAGTTTTTGACCACCACAAAGAGTGCGGCTAAAAATATTTTTGTACATGTCAAACCCTTTCCCATTTTTATGATCTTTTGGGTATATAGTCCTAGAAGCAATATTGTTGGTTCAAAGGGTATGCGCATTTTTCTACCCTTTGGGCGTAGTTCCAAATTTCTCTCCAAAATGGTTGTATCAGCTCACAGCTCCACCGACAGTGAATTAGTTTTCCAACTCTCCCACATCTCCAATATTTCTCACCCAACTGTTCTGTCATGTTAACCAATCTGATAGATGTGCTGTGGTATCTTAGAGTTATATTGATTTGCATCTCTAATTGAAATAGATTTAGGACATTTTTCCATATGATTATAGATAACTTTAATTTCTTCCTCTGAAAACTGCCTGTTTATACACTTTGACCATTTACCAATTCAGGAATGACTTTCATTCTTGTACATTTGACTCAGTTCTCTATATATTTTAGAAATGTGGCCTGTATCACAGATACTGGTTGGAAAAATCCTTTCCCAGTTTTCTGCTTCCTTCCTAATCTTCCTTGCATTGGATTTGGTGATGCAAGAATTTTTCAGCTTAATTTAATCAAAATTATCCATGTTGCAATTCATAATGCCTTCAATATCTTCTTTATTCAAAAATTCTTCCCTTCTCCATAAATCTGATAAATACACTAGTTCTGCTCCACTAATTTGTTTATAGTATCAATCGTTATACCTGGATCCCATGGACTTTATTCTTGTGTACGGTGTCAGGCACTGGTCTTTGCCTAGTGTCTGCCACACTTTTTTCCAATTTTCCCACCAATTTTTGTCATTCAGTTAATTCCTATTCCAGAAGATGGGCCCCTTGGGTTTATCAATGCAATATGAATGCTATATTCATTGACTATGTCTTGATACCCAGCTTATTCCACTTGTCTACCTTTCTGTCTCTTAACCAGTAACAGGTGGATTTGATAATTGCTGCTTTATAATACAATTTGAGACCTGAAACAGCGAGACCACCTTCCCTAGCATTTCTTTTCAGTAGTTCCCTTGCTATTCTGGATCTTTTGTTGATCTTCCATATGAATTTTGATACTATTGTTCCCAGTACTAGAAAACAATTATAAGATATTGGATGGGTATTATACTAAATAAGCAAATTGATTTAGGTAGAATTGTCATTTTAATTATGTTGGCTCAGCCTACCCACAAGCAATTGATATTTCTCCACTTCTTAGTTCTGATTTTATTTGTGGAAAAAAAGGTCTTACAATTGTGTTCATATAGTCCCTGAATTGGCTTTGGCAGGTGGATATTTTATAGAGTCTGCCCTACCTTTAAATGCGATTTCTGTTTCTACCTCTTCTTGTTGGGATTTGTTAGCAATAAGTAGAAATGCAGAAAATATGTGTGGGTTTATTTTGTAACCTGCAACTTTGCCAAAGATGTTTATATTTTCAAGTAATTTTTACTTGAATCACTGGGATTCTCTAAGTATAACATCGTATCATCTGCAAAGTGTGATATCTTAGTTTCTTCTTTGTCTACTCTAATTGCTTCAATTTCTTTATCTTCTCTAATTGCTATAGCTAATATTTCTAGTACCATATTGATTAATAGTGGCAAAAATGCACATTCTTGTTTCACCCCTGATGTTATGGGAAATATATCTAGCTTATTTCCATTGCATATAACATACCCTGAGGGTTTTAGATAGATACTGATTATACTAAAGGGAAAGTTCCCTTTATTCCTATGCTATCTAATATTTTTAACAGGAATGGGTGTTGTATTTTGTCAAAAGCTTTTTTTCTGCATCTATTGAAATAATGATGTGGTTTCTGTTAGGTTTGTTGTTGGTATGATCAATAATACTAATAGTTTTCCTAATATTGAACCAGCCCTTCATTTCTGGTATTAATCCTACCTGATCATAATGTATTATTCTTATGAATATTTGCTGTATTCTTTTAGCTAAAACTCATATTTAAAATTTTACCATCTCTATTCATTATAGAAATTGCTCCATAATTTCCTTTATCTGTTTTTTCTCTCCCTGATTTAAGTATCAAAACTATATTTGTATCATAGAAAGGGAGGACTCCTTCCCCAATTTTCCCAAATAGTCTATATACTATTGGAATTAACTGTTCCGTAAATGTTTGATAGAATTCACTTGTAAATCCATCCAGCCCTGGAGATTTTATCCTAGGGACTTCATTGCCAGCTTGTTAAATTTCTTTTTTCTGAGAAGAACTTGTTTAGGTATTCAACTTCGTCTTCTGTTAGTCTGGGCAATTTATATTTTTTTTAAAATAAGCATCTATCTCATTTAGATTGTCGAATCTATGGGCATAAATTGGACAAAGTAATTTCTAATTATTTTAATTTCCTCCTCTTTGGAGATATGTTCACCCATTTCATGTTTGATACTGGTAATTTGGTTTTCTTCTTTCTTTTCTTAATCAAATTGAGAAAAGGTTTATCAATTTTATTGTTTTTTTTCATAAAACCAACTCCTACTTATATTTATTAGTTCACTAGTTTTCTTAATTTCAATTTTATTAATCTCTTCTTTGGTTTTTATTACATTTGGTAGGTTTTCTCGTTATTGTAATTCTCTTGAACGAAGTTGTATTTGTTTCTATACTTTGTTGTTTATCCTATCCATTCTTTAGGATTAGGTTGTTTAATTTCCAAATAGTTTTCGGTTTATGTTTCCATGATCTTTGATTACATATAACTTTTATGGCATTATGATCCTAGAAGGATGCATTGAAAATCCCTGCCTTCCTGCACTGGATTATGAGGCCTTGTCTGAGATTAGGATTGCTACCCCTGCTTTTTTTTACATCACCTGAAGCACAATAAACTGCTCGAACCTTTAACCTTTACCATATGTGTGTCTCTTCTTTTCAGATGTGTTTCTTGTAAACAACATATTGTTGTATTGTGGTTTTTAATCCATTCTGCTATCCATCTCCCTTTTATACGAGAGTTCATCCCATTCTCATTAATGGTTTTGATTACTATTTGTGTCTTTTCCTCCACTCTCTTTCACCTTTTTTATGATTTTAGTTCTTCCTTCTCCCTTCCCCTCCTCTATAGAGTTTTAATTTATGACCACCACCTCCCTCAGTCTTCCCTCCCTTCTTTGAACCCTGTTCCCTTTTAATCCCCTTTTCACTTACTGGTTCTTCCCTCCCCTTTAGCCTTGCCTCCCTTTTCTTTCCCCCTTGCCCTCATATTGTCTAATAGAGCTAGTTGCATTTCTATATTTAACTGAGTTTTTTATACCCTCCTTGAATCCAATCAGATGAGAGTACCTCTCAAACAGTACTCATCTCCCTCCTCTCTTTCCCTCTACTACAGTATATATTTTTTTTGCTTTTTCCTGCTATGGAATTTATTTCTTTCTCTCTCCTCCTTTTCACTTCTCCCATTACAATCCCTTCCCACCCTTAAATTATATTTGTTTTGATCACATCATTTATTTTATTCTCATCTCTTCTACGTATGTATATTCCCTTTTCATTTCATAATAAAGATACAGTTCTCAAGATTAACAGGTATCTTTTTCCCCTATAGGGATGCAAACAGTTTTCCCATATTGTGTAACAAGTATTTTTCCCTCTTGTTTACCTTTTTATGCCCCTCTTGAGACCTAGGTTTGAAGATCGAATTTTCTATTCAGTTCTGGCAGTTTCATCAGAAATGTCTGGAAATCCCTTATTTCATTGAATATCCATCTCCTTTCCTGAAATATTATGCTCAACTTTGCTGGGTAGTTAATGCTTGCTTGTAGTCCCAGTTCCTTTGCCTTATGGAATAATATCTTCCAGTTCCTTCTAGAAGCTGCAAGATCCTATGTGATCCTGTCTGTAGCTCCTCGATATTTAAATTGTTATTTCTGGTTGCCTGCATCATTTTCTCCTTTACTTGAAAGTTATGGAATTTGGCAACGATATACCTTGGTGTTTTTAGTTTGAGATTCCTTTCAGGAGATGAACAATGGATTCTTTTGATGACAATTTTGAACCCTGGATCTAAGACTTCTCTGAAATTTTCCTTGATGATTTCTTTGAAGATATTGTCCAGGCTATTTCTTTTCATCATGACTTTCTGGTAGGCCAATAATCCTTAGATTTTTCTCTCCTTGATCTATTTTCCAGGTCAATTGTTTTTCTAATCAGACTACATTTTCTTCTATCTTTTCACTCTTTAGATTCTGCTTGCCTGATTCTTGATGTCTTACGGATTCATTAGCTTCTACTTGCCTGATTCTATTTTTTATCAAATTATTTTCTTCAGTTAACTTTTGCATCTTTTTTTTCATTCCTCCAATTTTTCCTTTTAAGGACTTATTTTCACCAGTTGTGTTTTGTACTTTCTTTTCCATTTGTCCAATTTTCGTTTTTAAGGAGCTGATCTCTTCAGTGAATTGGTTTTACATTTTTTGAAAGAATTTGACTGTTTTTCTTCAATTTCTTTAATCTGGGTTTTAAAACCCTTCCAGAGCTCTTCCAAAAGTCTCTTTGTCCTTCAGATCAGTTCATGTTCCCTTCATAAGGTTCATTTGGGAGTACAATCTCAATGCTGACCTCTTTGGTATTTGCGTTTTGCTCCTTGTGCCCATAGAAAGATTCTAGTTTCGTTTCTTTTCTGATTTGCTTTTTACTCATGATAATAACCCTTTTCCTGACTTTTAAGGTAGATCTCTGTGTCTGTGGTACAGAGAGCTCTGTCCACAGTTCTTATGCCTAAACTTGAGACTTGGTGTGTTGTGGCCTTTGGTATTTTCAGCTGGAAATTAAATGATGCAGCTTACCTGGTGCTGAGCTGGCTAGTGTTTGAAAGTTGAGGCCATTTAGGTCTTTTCAAGTTTCCCGTGGTTACCCTGGAGGTTGATCTTTAAGTGTGGGGGAGGGGTTGTCTGGATGCTAGAGGGTCCTGTGCTGAGCTGGAGCATGGGCAAGCTCAGCTTTCTGTACTAGTGTCGTCCTGATTCCACTGGGGTGCTGAGGAATGCCTGTAGTCCTGCTGTTGGCAGTTACTGGCTTCACCCCCCTGAGGTTCATGATCTTTACTCACTTTGTTGAGCTGGGCCTTCCAGGGACAGCTCTGAACCTGCACTGTTCACCTTCAATCACAAGTAGAACCGTCCTTAGCAATCTTTCTCGCCTCCTGTGCTGAGAGTCTTTTTAGCCTTTCTGCTCCTCCCACTGTTCCAGGTTTTTTCTGGATAGATATTTGTGGGCTGCTCAACTTCAGTAAGAGGAGGGAGATAGCAGTTACTGATCACTGTGCTATCTTGGCTCCCAGAACCAGAAATCCAAAGAACTGACGTGTGATTTTTAATCCATTCTGTTTATCACCTTCATTTTATGGGATAATTCATTCCGTACATATTCCCAGTTATGATGACATTCTGTGTCTTTCCCTCTATTGTACTTCCCTCATTTATGCTTTTAGTTCTACCTTCTTCTTTCTCCTTCTCAAAAGAGTTTAATTTTTGACCACTGCCTCTTTCAGTCTTCCTTCCCTTCTATTAGCCTCCCTCACTTTTATTGCCCTTTTCCCTTACTACTTCTTCGTTCCCTTCTAGCCTCCTCTCCCTTTTCTTTTGCCTTTTCCCTCTTACTGCCTCTCAGTCTCATTAAATTTCTATAATTAACTGAATTTATTGTCTCTCCTTGAATTAAATTAGTTTAGAGTAAGTTTCAAACAATGCTTATCTCACTCACCTCTTTCTGTCTACTCTAATATGTTTTTGTGCCTCTTCCTCTGATATAATTTACCCTTTTTTGCCTCCCCCTTTTCAAATCTCTTGTTACAATTCCTTTGTAACCTTAAATTCATTTTTGTCATCACATCATTTATTTTATATCAATTTCCCCTATCTCTGTAAATCCCTTTTAAATATCATAATATAATATTTTCCCTTGTATGGATGTAAACAGTTTACCCATGTAGAACAAAAAGGATGTTTTCCATGTTTACCTTTTCATGCGTCTCTTAGGACTCATATTTATAGATCAAATTTTCTACTGAGCACAGTCCTTTTCATGAGGAATGTCTGGAAATTCCTTATTTTATTGAATGTCCATATCCTTGAATGAAATATTATGCTCAATTCTGCTGGGTAATTGATCCTCGATTGTAGTCCCAGCTCCTTTGCCTTATGGTATATCATATTCCTATCCCTTCTATCTTTTAAGGAAGAAGCTGCAAATTCCTGTCTAATCCTGGCTGTAGTTCTTCAATATTTGATTTATTTCTTTCTGGCTACTTGCAGTATTTTCTCCTTAACTTGATAGTTCTCAGATTTGGCAATGTTCCTTGATGTTTTCAGATTGGGATCACTTTCAAGAGGTGATCAGTGGATTATTTCCATGACTATTTTGTCCTCGAGATCTAGGATATTAGGGTAGTTTTCCTTCATGAATTATTGGAATATATTGTCCAGACTCTTTCTTTCATCATGGCTTCCTGGTTTGACCAATGATTCTTAGATTCTCTCTCCTGGATTATTTTGTCAGTTGTTCCTCCAATGAAATATTTCACATTTTCTCCTTTTTTTCATTTTTTTTTAATATTCCGTTTGACTGATTCTTTGTGCCTTATAGAGTCATTAGCTTCTACTTGCACAATTCCAATTTTTAATAGATTGTTTTCTTCAGTTAATTTTTGCATCTTCATTTCCATTTGTCCGATTGTAACTTTTAACTAGTTATTTTTTTCAATTAGGTTTTGTGCTTCCTTTTCTGCTTCTCCTATTTTCCTTTTTAAGGGGCTGTTCTCTTCAGTGAATACTTTTCTTTTTTCTTTTTATGGTATTTTTAAAATCATTGGTTAATTTTTCGTTTGCATCTCTTATTAGGCTTTTAAAATCCTTTGTGAGATCTTCAAAGAATGCTCTTTGGGTTTGAATATATTTTGTATTATTTTCTGAGGTTCCATATGGGAGCAGTCTCAATGCTGACTTCTTCAGTATTCATGTTTTGATACTTGTCCCTGTAGTAAGAGTCTATGGTCTTTTTTTTAATTATTTGCTTCCTGCTCATGATGATTACCTTTTACCTGAATTTTAAAGTGGATTTCTGCTTCTGTGGCATAAGGGACTCTGTCCTATGGTTCTTGTGCTTGCAACTTGTTACTTTGTGTATTGTGGCCTCTGGCTCCTTCAGCTGGAAATTAGAATGGTGCAGCTTACCTAGTGCAGAACTGGCTGGTGTTCCAGAACAGAATCCAGATGAAGTCTCTCCGAGTTTCTGATGGCGTTGCTTTGGTTCCTGCTGTGGGAGGTGTGGTGTAGGGGTTGTTTGGCTACAGTAAGTCTCCTCTCCTTAGACAGACTATAGGCATGCTCAGAGGTTGGTGAACCTCCTCAGAAGTAGTCCCTTCCCGATTCCACTACGAAGGCAAGCCGGTGGTTCTGGTGTTGGTGTTCACAGACTCCGCTTCTTCTCCCTGGACCTCAGGATGTCCTCCTAGCTCATTGAGGTGGAATTGTCTGGGACACCTCTTGTCCTTCAATTATGCCCTTCAGTCACAGCAAGAGAGACTCCCCTTTTAAATTTTCTTAGCTTCACAGGCTAAGAGACTTAGCTAATCCACTGTTTTTTCCTAGGGAAATATTCTCTGCACTTTTCAAGGTAAATAAGGGGAAAGGGAGAGCATTTACAGATCTCTCTGTTATCTTTGCTCCAGGAGTTTTAAGTTGATAACTTATAGACATTTAATCTACAGGGTGATAGTCTCAGAAACCATTGATTCTGCTACCTGGGTTTCTGCACTTTTCTCTCACTCAATTCCATTGGACTCAGGTCATGAGCTTGTATATTTGAGTATCTGCACTCCTGTTACTGCTTCAGATTGCCCAGTGCTTCATGCTTGACTTTGCTATGGGAGAGTCAGTGCTGACGCAGTCTGTGCATTGTGTGCTCTGCCCTCTTCCAGCCCCTTGCAACAGATCCTTCCGGTCGATCTTCCAGGCTGTCTTGGGCTGGAAAGTCGTCACACTCTGTCTCCTTGTGAATTCTGAGAGTTTAAAATTTGTTCAGATTCTCTTTTAAGAGGTATCTGAAAGGGATGTACTTCCTTTCACTCCATCATCTTGACTAGAAGCCCCCTTAGAACATTTATCTTAAAGACAAATAGAAACATTTTAAAATCAACAAAACTGACTCATACACTAAAAAATTCTGCAATTACTTGCAATGCCTCCTAATTCTACAAAATAATAGGGGGAGAATATCTTTTCATAATCAGTACTTTAGTCATATTTTTAGTTTTTATTTTAGCAAAATATTTTTATTGTATTATTCTTGTTTGTTTCATACTTTTTAATTGTATATATTGTTTTGTTTTTTTTCTTTGCTCATTTCATCTTGCCTAAGTTAATTGAAGTTTATATTGTTCCCTGTATCTATCCTATTCACAGTTTCTTTCAACATATTAGTTTTCAGTTGCACTCAGTTTCGGTGTTGTCACCTAGTTCTATAAGGAGGAATTTAAATAGGTGAATCACTAAAAGCAAGAAACATGTTGGTATAAGTAGGGTGAAACATTTTACCAAGGGAGAATTCTAAAAGAGTGAATATGGAAAGATTATCCTCAGAGAAATATGAGATCACTTCTGAGGTAGAGCCTAGATTATAGATTATAGGATACAGGAGAGCTCTCCCAATGTTGGACTCCAAACAACTTTAAAATAACAGTTTGAAAACTTCTAGAATGGCAGAGTCAACAAAAGGTCAGGATGAGTCCTTTTATCAGGTTAAGAAAACTTAAGATGTAAAAAGGAGAGATCTGTGATACATAGATGCCCTTCCACCCGCAGGAGGCAATATTGTGGTAGGACTTGGAGGCAGTAAAAACAGCAATAATAGTAGCTTCAATAGATAACAGGGCAGAAACATAAGGAAATTCCAACAAATGGTCAGAAATAGATTATAGGGGAACCCTTTGCCAGCACTAGGTACAGGCTCCAATGTTGTCTGGCAAATTCTTTGCCCATACTCAATTCCATAGCACAGTTTCAGAGCAGAGAGGAGCTTTTGCAGTCCCGAAAGAGCTGGAATAGTGAGGAGCAGAATCACTTGTGACTGAAAGGGATCAGGCACTCTTTCTGGGTGAATCAGAACATATATCAGGAGAGGAGTAGCCACACTCATATACAGATCATCCAACCTTAGAAACACCAAAACATGGAAATCTTATATGAATTGATGCAGGGTGAAGTGAGCAGAACCAAAACACTATATACGGTAAGAGCAATGTTGTAACAATGTTCAGTTGTGAAAGATAACTTCTCTGATCAATATAGTAATCCAAAACATTTCCAAAGAATTCAGAAGAAAAACAAAAAGGGAAACAAAACTCTATCCATTTGCAGAGAAAAATCATTAATTCTTAGTGCAGATTAAGCAAAGTTTTTTATATCGTTTTCTTTTCTTCCTTTTTTCTTTTTTTTGCAACAAGACCAATTTGGAAATATGTTTTGTGTGACTTTACATGTATAATTGATATCATATTTCTTTCCTTCTCAATGAGTAAAGGAAGAAAGAGTCGGAGGGAGAAAGAGAATTTGGAACTCAAACTTTATAAAAATTGACACGGTAAATAAAAACTTAATAGAGCAAAAAATACCCCACAATACTAATAAATGATGTACAGAAGGCTTAACGTTTTCTTCTAAATGTTATATATATTACAAAAAATAGACCTTTCCTCAAGAAACAGCAAGAAAAACCTTAATAACAATGACAGTAATAACTAATGTTTATACAGTGCTTTGGGATACGCCATGGGGTTTAGAAAACTTAGATGATAAGATTTTTCTGCCTACGATGTCAGATGTTCCATTTTATCAACAATCTTTCTTTTTTTAGGTTTCACAATATTTAAGGTACACTCTTGTTAAATTTAAACCATTATTAAAAATCATAAAATCGTGGGACTGTATACAAATATCATAGAAAATCATAATACCTATTAATTCATTTGCTTTTAGAACATTCTACTGGTGGCAAATAGTCATAATGAAACACAGCTGATTGTGGAAACCAACGAAGATATATACATACGTATATATATGTATATATAAATATATATGGTAAAACTTTATTATGAACACAAATAAAACTGTTTCTATCTTAATCCTGTCCTTATGTTAACTGTTCTCCTCCCAGACTTTACTACAGTAAAACCTGGAATATCTTTCAGTTTTATCTTACATGATGTTTGAGTAGATTACATTAAAATAACTTCCAGACTAACAATGCAAGCCTCGTTTCCCATTTTCTCACTCATTTTGATGCCTTTTTTGACTACTCCTTACTATTCTACTCTTTTCTTCAAGTTTTCCTCTACAATTTAGTACCTCAGACATGAGTCTATGATATTACCAATCTCATCACCAGATAGATACACTGTCTCCTTCAGAGTCATCTGAGACTAGTGGCAAGACATAGGTCAGGATAACTGGCAATGACTCAGGATACAGTGGAAGAACTTAACTTTTTCAATTTGAGGTCTTTATCAAATCTCAGTTTATCTGAGATAACACCCATTAAGTGATTACAAATTAGGTAAGAAATGAAGCAAAATATGGCCTACTTTGCTTTAATGAAAAAATTAGTCTGTGAGGGAAAGACCCTTAGAGGATCTGGCCAGTAAAGTGGTAATTACTATTTACACTCACACTAAGCCATGAAAACTGAACAATGAGCAAATAAGATTTGACTCTCAATAATTGACCAATTTCGGAGAACCAGAGCAATTTGGGTTTACATGAATAATCAAGTAGCTTCATTTGACCAGAGCTGAAAAGAAAATTTGACTTTCAAACACAAGAATGAAGAGGAGCATGAAAAGGGAAACAGGAAAGAGAACTCACAAGGGACTTACTAAAGTTGAACTGTTTACATTCCTACATGGAAAGACAGTAATTGTAACTCTTGAAACTTTGCAGTATCTGTGTAGTTGATGGGATTACACACACACACACACACACACACACACACACACACACACACA
>JAQQSK010013815.1:0-11352 GCA_028658325.1 Potorous gilbertii
AGAGAGAGAGAGAGAGAGAGAGAGAAAGAGAGAGAGAGAGAGAGAGAGAGAGAGAGAGAGAGATGATCCCTAATAATGATTAGTTTTCGTATCCTGCCTTTTTTCCTCTTTAACCTTTTCAGATGTAAATTTATTTATTTTTAATTTTCAACAATCATTTGAAGAAGATTCTGAGTTCCAAATTTTCTCCCCATCTTTTCCCTTCCACATCCTGAAATTGCAGGCATTCTAATTACCCTTGCTCCCAGTCTGCCCTCCCTTTTCTCATCCCCACCTCTTATTCCCTTCCCCTTTACTTTCTTGAAGGGTAAGATAGGTTTCTTTGCCCCAATGCTTATATATATATATATATGTATATATATCTCAATTGCATGTATATGGAAGTTTTAAACATTTGTTTTCAAAACTTTGAGTTCCAAATTCTCTCCCTTCTTCACTCCCCATCTACCCAGATTGAGACAGCAAGCAATTCAATATAGATTGTACATGTGTAATTTTGCAAAATGCCTCCATAATAGTTACATTGTGAAAGACTAACTGTATTTCCCTCAATCCTGTCTCACTTCACAACTTATTCTGTTTTCGCCTTTGACCCTGTAGCTTTTCCAAAATGTTTACTTCTGTCTCTCCCCTACCTCAATTGGTCCTCCCTTCTACCATCCCTCCCCTCTTATCCCCTTCTCCTCTACTCTTCTGTAGGGTAAGATATCCAATTGTGTGTGTGTGTGTGTGTGTGTGTGTGCATTATTCCCTCCTTAAACGACATCTGATCAAAGTAAGGATCACTCATTCCTTCTCATCTCCTCGCCCCTTACCCTCTACTGTCAAACCTTTATCTTGCTTCTTTTACATAAGAAAGTTTACCCCATTCTATCTCTTCCTTTCTCCTCCCAAAACATTACTCTCTCATGCCTTAATTTTATTTGTTTACATATCATCCCTTTGAATTCAACTGACCATCTGCCATCTAACTATCTGTCTCTATATTTCCACCAACTACCCTAATAATGAGAAAGGTCTCATGAGTTACAAATATTATCTTTCCATGTAGGGATGTGAGCAGTTCAACTTTAGTAATTCCTTTATTATTTCTCTTCCCTATTTACCTTTTCATTCATCTCTTGGTTCTTTATTTGAATGTCAAATTTTCTATTCAGCTCTCATCTTTTCATTAAGAATGAGGAAAGCCCTCTGTTTCATTGAAGAACTATTTTTTTTCCACAGAAGCATTATACTCACTTTCGCTGGATAGATGATTTTTGGTTTAAATTCTACTTCGGCTGACCTCCAGAATATCATATTCCAAGTCCCTAGATCCCTTAATGTAGAAGCTGCTAAATCTTGTGTTATTCCAATTGTATTCCCACAGTGTTCAAATTCTGTTTCTTTATGGTTGCTTGCAATATTTTTTCCCTGACTTGGTAAGTCTGAAATGTGTTTTTCTAACGTCGTTTTCTTTATTTATTTTTAGATTTCAACATTGTTTTCCACAAAATTTTGAGTTTCAATTTTTCTCCCAATCTCTCCCCTTCCCCCACCCCATAACATCTGGCATTCTGATTACCACTTCCCTCAATGTGTCTTCCCTTCTATCATACCCCGCCCTTCCCTTATCCTCATATTCTCTCTTTTCCTGTAGGGTAAGAGAGATTTCTATACCCCATTGCCTGTATTTCTTATTTCCCGGTTACATGCAAAAGCAATTCTCAACATTCGTTTCTAACACTTTGAATTCCAACTTCTCTCCCTTCCTACCTCCCCATCCATCCCCACTGAGAAGACAAGCAATTCAGTACAGGTTATATATGTGTCTTTTTGCACAAGAATTCTATAATCACCAAGTTGTGTAATACTAACTATATTTCCCTTCATCCTATCCTGTCCCCCATTTATTCTATTCTCTCATTTGACCTTGTCCTTTCCCAAAAGTGTTTACTTTTAATTACTCCCTTCTCCCATTTTCCCTCCCTTCTATCATCACCCTCATCCCACTTTTTCCCATGTCCCCTAATTTCCTCTAGTGTAAGCTAGATTCTCATACCAAATTTAGTATGTTATTCCTTCCTTAAGCCATATGTGACAAGAGTAAGCTTCACTTTTCCCCTCTCACCTCCTCCCTTTCCTCCTCCATTGAAAAAGATTTTTGTAATCTCTTTTATGAATGATAATTTGCCCTATTCCATTTCTACCTTTCTCCTCCCAATATATTCCTCTCTCACTCCTCAATTTTACTTTTTACAGATATCATTACTTCTGATTCAACTCAACCTATACCCTCTCTCTGTCTCTCTCTCTGTCTCTCTCTCTCTCTCTCTCTCTCTCTCTCTGTATGTGTATATTTCTTCCACCTTCCCAAATACTGAGAAAAGTCTAAATATTTACAAATATTATCTTTCCAAATAGGAATATAAGCACTTCAGCTTTAGAAAGTTCTTTAGGATTTCTCTTTCCTGTTTACCTTTTCATGCTTCTGTTGATTCTTTTGTTTGAAAGTCAAATCTCCTCTTCAGTTCTGATCTTTTCATCATGAATCCTTGAAAGTCCTCTATATCATTGAATGAGTATTTTTTACTCTAAAGTATTATACTCAGTTTTTCTCCATAGGTGATTTTTTGTTTTACTCCAAGTTCTTTTGAATTCTGGAATGTCCGATTCTAAGCCCTTCAGTCACTTAATGTAGAAGCTGTCAGATCCTGTGTTATCCTGACTGTATTTCCATCATACTGGAATTGTTTCTTTCTAGCTGCTTGCAGTATTTTCTCCTTGACCTGGGAACTCTGAAATTTGGCCATAATATTCCTAGGATTTTGTCTTTTGGGGTCTCTTTGAAGAGGTGATTGGTGGATTCTTCAATATTTATTTTTCCTTCTGGTTGTAGAATATCAGGGCAACTTTCTTGGAAAATTTAGTGAAAGATAATGTTTAGGCTCTTTTTTTGATCATGGATTTCAGGTAGTCCCAAAATTTTTAAATGTCTCTCCTGGATCTATTTTCCAGGTCAGTTGTTTTTCTAATGAGTTTTTTCACATTATCTTCTATTTTTTCATTCCTTTGGTTTTGTTTTGCAGTTTTTTGGTTTATTATATAGTCGTTAGCTTCCCTGAACACCATTCTCATTTTTAAAAAACTATTTTCTTCAGTGAGCTTTTGAAGCTCCTTTGCCATTGGGCTCAATCCGCTTTCTAAAACCTTCTTCTCCTCACTGTCTTTTTGGACCTTTTTTCCACAGGTTAGCCTATTTTTACGGTGTTATTTTCCTCAGGATATTTTTGGATCTCCATTAGCAAATTGCTAATTCGCTTATCAAGCTCTTCCATAGCCTAGGCCCATTGTATATTCATTTTGGAGGTACTGAATTCAGAATCTTTGACTTCCTCTAACAATAGGCTTTGTTCTTCCTTTTCTGCATGGATGGAAGGAAATACCTGTTCACCAAGAAAATAACCTTCTATGGCCTTATTTTTTACCCCTTTTTTGGGCTGTTTGCCGGGCAGTTACTGGACTTCTGAATCTTTTGTCAAGAGGAGGGTCTTAGTCTTCTTGCTCACACCAGTCTGTGCTCAACCTGAGATTCAAATCAGCTGCTCAATTCCTAAGTCTTTATGCTCAGTGCTCCAACAATGAAACAATGAATGCTGGCTGCTGCCTGTCACTGCTTCTAGAAGCCTCCACTGCCCAGCCACCATTGCCACCTTGGGCTGGGGCCAGAGGTGGACTTTGCTCCCTGTCCTGCTCAGGTTGAAAAAGCCCTCTCACTGACTTTTGGCGCCTGTAGGTTGAGGGAACGTTGAACTACTGCTGCTTCTGGGGATTTCATCCCTGAAGTCCGCTTGAGTTCTGCTCCTCCCAGCGTGGCTGAGTTTGGGCTGGGCTCTGTGTCCCGTGCAATGGGCTTTTCCTTTTGGCATTCCAGGTCCCCCGGGGCTGGAAATCTTCTCCACTCCATCTTTCTGTGGTTTCTGCTTCTCTAGGATTTATTTAGAGTCTTTCTTTACAGGAATTTTATGAGCTGTGGGGGAACAGCTGACATATGTATGTCTCTGTACTCTACCATCTTGTCTCTGCTCCCTGGAATTCTGGATTTTGCCTACAATATTGTTAGTTTTCCTTTTAGTATCTCTTTCTAGAGATGATAGGTAGATTTTTTTTCAATTTCTATTTTTACTGTCTGTTTCTAGAGTAACAGGGCAGTTTTCCTTGATAATTTCTTGAAAGTTGATGTATAGGCTCTTTTTTCAGTCATGGCTTTCAGGAAGCCCAATCATGTATAAAATATCTCTCCGGAATCTATATTCCAAGTATTATTTCCAATGAGAGATTTTAATTTTTCTCTATTTATTTTTGTTATTTTGGTTCTGTTTTATAATTACTTGATTTTTCATAAAGTCATTAGCTTCCACTTGCTCCATTCTAATTTAGAAAGTATTATTTTCTTCAGTGACCCTTTTGCTCTCCTTTTCCATTTGTCTAGTTCTGGTTTTGAAACATTCTTCTCCTCATTGGCTTTTGGACTTCATTTGCTATTTGGATTAGTCTATTTTTTAAGGTATTATTTTCTTCAGTATTTTTTTGGATCTTCTTTAGAAAGCTGTTGACTAGATTTTCATGATTTTCTTGCATCACTCTGATTTGTTTCCCTATATTTCCTGTACTTCTCTCATTACATTTTCAAAATCCTTTTTGAGTTTCTCCACTTCCTACAACCAATTCTTATTCCCCTTGGAATAAGACCTTTGACTCTGCTGTCCTCTTCTGGTTGTATGTCCATATCTTCCTCATCACCAAAGTAATATCCTGAGTTGTTTTATGATATTTAAGGATCTTCACACTCTTTTTCAAAGTAGGAGTTTACTTTCATAGGGAGGGTGTACTGACTCAGGCTTCAGGGATTTTTTTTCAGTCCTTCAATTCCCTCTGTCTCTGGGCCCAGAACTCTAGAATTAGCCTCTACTGCTGCTGCTGTTGATACTGCCAGCACCCTTGCCCCCACCATTCTGAGACCAGATCCAGACATACTGAATGCTTCTCTTTCATACAGATACCACAGAGCATTTTGCATTTGTGGGTTTAAAAGTCTGGAAATTTTCACAGTTGCCAAGGACTTGGTCCCCTTTGTCCTGCTCTTACCCATTTGTGACAGTTCAACCCACATTGAACTGTTCTATTCTCCCTGCCCATTGCAAATATCCCTTCCCGTCAACTTTAAAAGTTGCCTTGGGGCTGGGCATTTGTTTCACTTTGTGATTTGTGGGTTCCATAGTTCCAGAATTTGTTTAGAGTAGTTTCTTACAGGCATTTATAGGGCTTTGGGGAAGATCTAAGGTGAGTCTCTGCTTTTACTCTGCCATCTTGGATGCACCAAACCAAAGACACAACAAATAAAAGCAATCAATTTTACATACTCCAGGGAATGCCAGAACATTGCGTTCATGATGCATTTTCAAGATTGTCTTCTATTTTCAATTTTATTTAACAATGAAAATAACATCATTATCAACAACAATGTAGTACCTGTAAATGAACAAATACTGCTACCAGTTTATCAAAAAAAGATAAAGATGCACATAATATCTTCTGTATTTTGACTATGACATCCTGTTTGCATACATACATATCTACCTTCATATATATTCATCCATCCACACACTTAGATTCAATCTAAGATATACCCTTAGGTTATGGTGATTTATTTTCTTCTCTTTGCCATTTCTTCTCCATTTCAGGATCAATTTTTGTTTCTCAATATTCTATCCCTGGCATTAACATCCCTCTTAACCATCCTTTATCCTCACTCCTTTTCCTGATGAGTTTGATATATCCCTCTACTAGACTCTGTGTGGTTTTTAATCTTGTTTCAGATAGGAGTAAGATTCAACTGATGCACAACCCAACATCTTTTATTTTCTGTTAATGCAATGCTCTTCTCATTTATTGCAATTTTGAGAAATAACCAGCCACACTTCCT
The DNA here is from genome assembly GCA_028658325.1 of Potorous gilbertii. NCBI lineage: Eukaryota > Metazoa > Chordata > Mammalia > Diprotodontia > Potoroidae > Potorous > Potorous gilbertii. Next base: position 5,966 of record JAQQSK010013815.1, read on the forward strand.
TCATCCATCTTCTATACTAGTGTATTCTTTTAGCTCAACCTTTTCTTTCCCCTTTTCATGCCTATTCCCTGGGATCTTTGATTTTCTAATTTAATTGGCTCAAAACTCCTTATAGACATTAAGATTGTAAAGGAAGGGTTGTTTCTTTTGCCCAGCATCTCTACATTTTCATAGAGATCTTTCTGTTTGCTGAAATAAATTCACATTTTTAGGTTTCTCTAGAAACTTATATTTGTTTTCCAAAGTTAGTGCACAGTTTTAGTCTTTCATCAGAAATGCTTAAATATTTTTTATTTAACTAAACTCTTCTAATCCATTCCCTCCATTTCTGAACTGGTAGTACCGCACCAAACTTCACAAATAATTAAGTCTTTACTGTAAGTCTATCTCTTTTCCCTTTTGTCTTTGAATATTATATTTTCAGACCATCTCTGGATTTTAGTAGAAACTGCAAGGTCTTGTGTGATGCTGATTATTGTTTCTTGGTCCTTGAACAATTTTTTTTTTTTATTCTTAGAGTATTTTTTTTCTCTTGGACATGAGAGGTCTTAAGTTTGAAGATGGCATTTCTAGTACCTTATTTTGGCATTTTTATGTATAGGTTGTCATGGGATTGATTATACTTTTTTCTTTACCTTCTGCTTGTGTTAGATCTGGGAGCTTTGACTCATGATTCCTTTGCATAAAGCGTCCAAATATTTTCATCATTGCTTTAAAGGAGTCCAGTGATTCTTAAACGATGTCACTCTGACTAGTTTTACAAGGCAATTTGTTGTTTATGTCATGAATCTTTAGGTTTCTTCTATTTTAAAATTGCTAAATTTAAAAAGAAAACATGTTTCTTGCTGTTTCACAAAGTCATTTAATTTTATCGATTCTAGTTTGAATACAAGCCATTCCATTCACTTTCCCATTTGTTCCTCTGGAGATTTGATTGTTTTTCCTTTTGCATAATAACTTCTAATCATTCAGGTTGTCCATGTGAAAAATTCATATTATTTCCCTCCATTTTATCTTCTTGGCACTGAATAGTGTGACTCCCTTTTGGGAAAAGCTACAGTTTTAATATTCTTATACTGATCAGTATTTTATTCATTTATCCCTCATTCATTTTTTTCCCCTCACAGGCCTTAAGATAAGGTTAAACTTTTTTACTTTTTTGCTATAATTTTGCATAAGGATTGACACTCTGATTTTGCTATGCATCTTCACATTCCTGGGAGAACTTCACTCCATCTTTCAAGATAAACCTTTCCTGGACCTTTAAATTCCTGATCATTTTATCCCTTAGGCTCTCTGATATCTCAAGTCAACTTGGTAGGATTGCACAGCCTCTGAACCTGGGCTCTCCTGGACTCAACATGGTGTCACTGTGCTTGATATCTATTTCTATTCTCATCTTGCACTGTTCTGTGTATTTTCTCTTCCATTTTTTTAAGGTTTCCACCATCTTCACTTTGGGGCTTTATGGTCATTTGTTTTGTTGTCAGCAGAGCCCACCTTTCTTGAATGTTCCTGACAAAGAACATTACAGCATACACATGTCCTTAGTCTTCTCTGGTGCCTCTACGAATCCTACTCATCACCACCCATGGATATTTCCTTTCCCTTTTGGCCGATTCTAAAATTTGTTTTTTAAAATATTATGCTGTCTTCTGACTATTCACTATACAGCTTCCCTGAAGAACAATTCTGTTTAAAAGATGAATCTTTGTTGAAGGGAGAAGTTTGAAATCATTAGAAACACTTCAATCTTCTAGAGACAAAATAACTAATTCTCCTGATTCGTAACAAGTCCATGGACATAAAAATTATATTAAACACCATACTCAATAACTTAAAGACAAACCTAAGTGTTAATTCATTACAGAACTGCACTCTTTATTCCCACTAATCTATACTATTTAATTTCTTTGCAAATTATTCTCCCTTTTAAACTTTTGTTTCTGTGTTTTCTTCTCCTAAATTGGACTGTTAATCTTGTTATGCATTATTCATGTTATGTCATTGGTATCTTCATTAAAACAGGTGGCTGAATGTATAGAACACTGGATATAGAATAAGGAAAATCTGACTCAGAATGATTCCTTTGAAACTTATTGGCTGTGGAATGCAAACTAAATTAAAAGGCATTTAAATTCTTTCAGCCTCAGCTTACTCATGTGTAAAAAGGCAATAATAACTCCCATCTTACAGAGTTGCAGTTAGACATAAATAAGATATTGTTTAAAATGTCTCACAAACTTAGTAAAGAAATGCTAAGTATAACGATAATACTAATAGTTTTGTTTTCCTATACATATGCATGCACCCACCTATAACAAATGATACACAGATATTGACAAAATTAGAACTGTGTGCTTACTAGTCCTAACTACCTTAAATGAACTATAAGGAAAACAAAGACAAAAGTTGCTAAATTCGATGGACTTGGAAAGAGACCCAAAGCAAACACATGGCCTTTTCATATACTTGTTAATTCATATGGGTATACTTTAAAGATTTTATGTATTATTTTATTCTTTAATTTATGTTTAGTTATTTCTTTTTGTTAATGGGGCTTTAGTTTATAAGAAAATATAAAAAAGAAGAAACAAATCACATTAGACTGAATATAATATAACTTCACATTTTCTACATTCAAAACTGGTGTTTAATCAAATGAATACCACATCAATTTGGAGAAGATTCTATTAATGTTTGATAATGCAGATCCATTCACTCAGGCACCATATCATGCAATGAAACTGTAACCTTTTGAATGCTCTTTCATTGACATGGATGATTGAATTCAGCTTTTTAAAATGTCTTGTATTCTCTCACGGAATAGCTCATACACCTGGATAATGTGGCTCATTATGGTTTTTTTTTTTCTCACAGAGGACGTTGTTAGTGATGCAGTTAATTAAGTTCTGTTCTCTGGCCAAATTTTCAAAGGATTGAGAAAGGAGTCATCCATAAATTGTTGCTGAAGTGTCATGAGAACATCTGCTCCTTGTGATGTGCCATTCTGTTGTTCCCAGAAACTGGCAACAATAGAGACTTTTGGCCACTTGTGTCAACAGTAAGTTTTCTTTTGGTACCACTTGTGAATGTAGAATGTGTATTTTATTCTTGGTCTTCATATTTCTATAGATTAGCACCCACAATGAATCTCATTCACATTGTGATTTGTATTTTTTCAAAATATCTTTCACATCTATTACCTAATTTGAAACTAAAAATTTTCTTGTAGAGAATTGTAGGAAAGACGAATGGCAGACCTTCTTGGAGAATAATTATAATGAGATAGTCTGTGGGTCCCCAGAATGTATAACAAATTTTATATAGTATGATATGATCATAAGATGACTATGATCCAGAAATTCCTAAATTCTTATTTTTTGAAGAAGGTAGAGAAGAAATAGGGAGAATAAGAGAAACCAAGATTTTTGTAAAGCCATACCTCAGAATTCTTTTACATTAGGCAATATTGTTAAAGGACTGACACAGAAGGCTGTCCAGACATATGCAAGCTGATGAAAGGAAAAGACAACTCATTGTCTTAAGAGTTGTTCATACCATTCACAGGGTTCAAAGAGGAGGTGGAATTTAGGAGAATAATTACCCAGCCCTGAAACGCGTAAGGTTGTACCAAGAAAAGAAAAAAGGCTGATATATACCAATATGAAATGGGGAGGAAATCTATGTAAGGATAGTCATTCCAAAAGGTGGTTCCCCCACTGCTCTGGGACAGTCATCCTGTCTTAGTCACTGATCTAATATCATAAAAAACTACCAAACCATTCCAGCACAAATCAAATAGATAACACCCATACATAATATTATAGGTAAGTGTAAATCATGAAAAGCTAAAATTGAAGGTTATATCCAATTGCCAACTAAATAAGAACTTAATGATTAAGTGCTTAACGATTAAGAACCAGAAGTAAATTATCTGCACTTGCAAAAAGATTACTTAAAAAATAAGGTAAAGTAATACCTACACATGTTGAGATCATGAGAAAACTTCTCTCACCTAGATAAGAACAAAAGTTATTGTTGTTGCAATTGTATTTGTAGGATATGAATTGTAGAAATAGACCTAGAAGTGACTTTCAAGAGTATCTAGTCTAACTCCTTCACTGTAAAGAGGAAGAACTAAAATTTAGAGAGGTAAAGTCAGTCAGTCAATAAACATATATTAAGCACTTACTATGTGAGAGTTACCATGTTAAATGTTAGGGATAAAAAAGAAAGTCCTTTCCTCAAAGAAGTCAAAATCTAAAAATATGTCCCCAAGGCCACATAGAAAGAATAAGAGAAAGACGCAGTCTTCTTACTCCATATCTAGCATATTTTCCTTTGTATAAACGACTTGTTAATGTTGGAGTATACAAGTTCTCCACAAAGAATATAGTACATTGCCCCTGTCTTCAAAGAGGTTAAACTACATGAAGAGTATTTTAAGGCACGAAATTATCTCTAATCAATAATAGCATGTATAAGTATGGTTAATATGCACATATGTGATACCTGTATGCACTTACAATGCTACTGCTTTTATTGAGCATTAAGGAATGAAAAGTGATATATTTAGATAGCTTTCTTTAAATGTTCTGTTTTGACAATTTTTTTTTCTGAATTATCTCCTAAAATAGAAAAGCAATGTAGAGAACACCGAACTAATTTTAAAAGGGTTTTGATTTCTTGGAAAGATTGCCGGACATGGGTTTACCAGCTGGGTTTAAGTTGTACCACAGCATTTGCCTTCTTTTGTGACCTTGGGCAACCAATTTTCTCAGGAAGCCAGTTTCTTCATCTGTAAATTGTGGGGATGTTAGTTCAGATCTAAAGGTTTTTCTAGCTCGTATTGTGTTATTGTATAAGTCTGGGCTCTTCAACATATTTGATGAGTGACGCTATGGAATTCACTTTTTTCCCTCACAATTTGATGTAAAATGAAGGACTACAAGAAATCTTAGGTCTTTTACACCTGTAAAATACTCTATGTTATTAAGAAGCAGTGAAAATGATTATAAGGTAAGGGTATGAAATTTTAGTTCTTGGAAATCCTTAGAAGTAAAATAGCTAGATATCCATTCTGGGTAGTTATGTGAAGTTTTTAGTCATAACAACTCATACCAAGTTATTCTTTCTGTCATATTCAGCACCGTACTATCTCCTGAAATTTTTCACATACCTAGAATCAATTCCTGCTAAGCATTCAACCTCTTTACTACCTAGCTCTTGTGGAATTTTTAATGAATTATACAACGTATCATCAAATTAAAAGAGACAATAAATAAAAATCTCATTTATTTTTCTTTTTTTTTTAAATAAATTTATTTAACTTTTTACATTCATTTTCACAAGATTTTGGGTTCCAAAATTTTCTCCCCATTTGT